>UCOJ01000968.1:0-51436 GCA_900474305.1 Cecidostiba fungosa | reverse complement strand
TTAAAGTGTGTTAAAATCGTGACAATGTATTTAAATGGGGAGCAACACACTTGTGTGTGTAATTTAACACACTTGGAAATTTGGAGTTTTGCCGTGTCTGTACTCGATCTCATTATTACGTTAATTATGTCAGCAAAGACTTTTCGATGATGAGAAAGAGACCGGGAGGGAGAAAGAGCTTCAGCGCCAAAGGCTACTGTAAGGAATAGAGCATCTTTCAAGTTTAAATGGAAAAGTTGGAGCGTCGCGCACGCGTTAAGCCAAACTTTGTCCAAGGCTGATTACGCGGAAAATTTGTACGCTTCAACTTGAACATTCTGCAGTTTTGAAGCCGATGCAATTTTATTACGTTTCGTGCCGCGGCAGTCTCTGCTTTGATGTTTCCGAGGACTGTTCTATATACACTGCAGAGTATGAAAATTTTATCCAAACTCGAGCCCAACAGTCGCTCTTTCTCTCTCTCTGTCCTCCCAACTTCATGTTCACTATATATATATACTCCACTCGCAGTAGTGTATATAACGACAAGCCGCGCGCTTAGTGTTGCCTCAGCGCAACTGCAGCTAACTTTTAATCGCAGCAGTAGCAGCGGCGACGGGAACGCTTACTCTGCAGCGCGTGTAACAGCCTCCGCACCGCGCATGTAACGCAGAGGCTTCGGACAAGGGCCTAAGTTCGTTATACTGCGGAGGCGTGTGCTAAACTGTGTCTTCTGTGCGCGCTCTCCAAGATGGTAAGTCGCGCAATGATCGCATTATCAAGGCCTAGAGAGAGAGAGAGAGAGAGACCGGTATAGAGAGAAGCTCTTGGGAAGATGTGGGAGGGAGCTTAATTATGGCTGCCGCGAAACTTGCTATACTATACTGTCGAGCTGTGTAACTTTGCGGAGTTGCTGCGCTGCAGGTAAACATGCGCGTCTGGCGACGGCTAGGTCGATCTTGTTGTTGTTCTTGATGCTGCTGCTGCTGCTACTGCTGAAGTGTCTTTTGTTGTATTTCGGGAGACTATGGCGAGTTTCTGTAATACAGCATATTCACCGGATCACCAAAAGTTACTTTAAGCACGGGTTTATCGGAGAATGAGAAATTTTTTGCTCAACAATAATAACCTTGACTGCTGAGCACTTCAATCAGCATAAACTATGCAGAGATAACAATTGCATCTCGACCGAGAGAAGCGCTCAGAATGAACTTCCTCCCGGCGATAAGGACTAAGCCGAGAAAAAAAAAAGAAGAAGAAGCCACTTGAAAAAGGCAAAGAGCAAACAATACTGCCGGAGTGAAAGCCATGGCACGAGCCAAAGAGGATAGACAGCTAGAGCAAGACGAGGCGTTAATTAGGCAGCGAAATAATTTCTCGGTCATTAAGCAAAGAACAGCACAGAAGCTCGCGGTCCGAGAATTGTCTCCCTGACCCTCCATACCTCGAGCTGTACAATGGATTCCTTGAGTAATAGCCTAGCTAGCGTCTGTGGCACAATGACGAGCGGCAAAGATTTTCACCGACCGTCTTCTCCAGTTCACTCAATCTCTCTCTCTCTCTCTCTCTCTCCATCTCCTCGAGACTGACAAAGACAAGGGAGAGCTTATCTCTCTTTCGCGTATAATTACCTTCGGGCAAAACTCTCGCGCAGCCCTGATCTTCTCGGGCGCGGCTCCTTTGAGCTGCCGACAGCATTAAGTGTCTATTTTTCGAGAGTGAATGATAGTCCTCGGTGTGCTTTTCATGGATAATCTATTTACCCTACTTCACAAGTTCTCGACAAACTTAAAGATCATCTATATACAATATTATAAATTTGGACTGACCAAACTATAAATAACTACCTCTAAAATCCACACGTTTTCTGGCGTGTCGCGTTCGCGTGAGCAACGCGAGATTTCCTCGGCTTTCTCGAAGCCGCAGCTGCAGTAGCGCCAAGCGCGTGGATCTTGGAATTGCAAATGCCCGGAACAGCAGCAGCAGCAGCAGCAGAGCGCCAAGACGTGTGTATAGGCATACGCGGAGTTTTCGCTCGCCAATGTATGGAAATTCCGCACGCCGCCGACGCTTGAATTATATACGACCAGCTCTGAGTTGTGGCTGATGTTCAATGCGTTCGGTTAGCACTGAAGCGGGAACAGAGATGTTTCTAATTTATTTAGCCTTGTTTGCGAGCGCACTCTGCTCTCTGATATACAAATACGGAAACGTATGTCGGATTATAATAATCTATGATGACGTTTGTTCCCTTGTTTATCACACGTGGAAAATGAAACGAGCGCGTTTTGATTATCGACTGCCTATAAATTATCAACGCCGATCCGTTGTGTACGATTTATCATAACGTTGTAATTTTGTTTTGTTGCAGGTAAGCTGATTACAGTCACGTCAATTATACGGATTGCAAATCCGATATGTTTTGCGCTGCTGCTCGTAAGTAAACATAGAACTCGTCACGGCCCGGATCACAAACCGAGTATTTGTAGTGAAAAGGGTGATTATTTCAAACGCTATAATTTAAGTATAGATAATCCGATAAAGACACGAGCTGCGTATGGTTTAGCAGTCGAAATGAATTCTAAAACGGTATTACACACCGCTGATGTCTTGCGTATCGAGGTATGCGAGCGTTTTACCATGCACGGAGAATAGAATGGAAACGCATTTTTCACACTCCCTCTCGTATAGCTGCTATCTCAATTTTTCAGCCTCCAGCGTACGTGGAGGATTTTTTATTGCGTGCACAGGTTTTATTGGATCGAAGCCCGCAGAGGAGTATTTTTATGAGTAGGCTTTCTGAAAAACCACGATTCTCGAATTAATAATACAAAATCGTCCTCGATATCTCCTCGACCGAAGAACATCGTCGAAATGCTGCAAGAAATCAATTTCGTCGAGCCAAGCTCTCTGTATAACCTAATAAAAAAAAAATTGATCAGTCCCTCTCGCGCAGCTGTCCCATCGCGTATTCAGTCCGCGCAAAGACTCGCGATCGCAGCTATACAGCATCGACGATATATATACGTCTCCCGTCACTTCTCGCGACTGTAATTCAGGAGCAGAGGCACATCTCTCCCTTGTAATCAGCGGGCATATTCGTTAAGAATCGTTAGCCGGCGCCGCTGGAGACGACGATCGCCGTGGACGTGCCTCGAATTCCGGTCGCGGCTTATGGCTCGACATATACCTACCCGTTGTTTGCTCCGCGAATAAAAGAAGATTTACGAGAGAGCCTTGCTATGGTATCGTTTTTTGTTCCCGACGAATTCAACTTCGCGGGATTCCAGAACTCCATTTGGATGGAAGATACGTGTCCGTTTGGCTTTTTTTCCTGGCTATATGCGCGCTCTGTTATGAATTTATATGTAGTGAAATATATGACTGATTGATTGGACATGGATACGATTGCTTATTTGTTTTCGGTGCGGCTATATAAAAGAAAAACGCTCGGAAAAACGTTTGCCATTTTCATCGACGACGTGTGTACCATGAAATTTCGCGGCGTTGCTGGATTTGATTGGAAGTCGTAAAAAAAAGAAGTCAAGTTCCCTCAGTGAATTCATATATAGGGGGAAAGCAATCAATATAAAGTTAATTCTGGTGTGCATTCTGTTTTACAGGTATTGAAAAACGTACCGTATAAAAGACTCGTAAAAAGAGGCGACTTTTAAAATTTTGTTTCATCTATTTCAGATATAGGATACATGATATAAAGAAACGAAAAAAATACGATTCGTTAATTAACTATACTCGGAATACATGATAGTCGTGATTGGTATAATTGCTTCAACAATGGTATTTAAATAATCATTTCTCCCCAGCGGAGTAATTCTTGTCGAGCACGCACTGCGTATAAAAGAAGCTTTACGGTACTATTACGGCAAGTTTTACGGTGCACCTCAAGCTATTCAGCATTATAGTCTTCTTAATCTTCAAGCACTAACTTTGCTACAGAATTGCTGTACGAGTAAGCTCGATTAGTTAACTTTCACGGTTACAAATGTTAATTGTTCACAATTTATATTTCACGATGCGCTTGAAAAAGCATCCTTTATATGTTTAATATTTCGAAAGTTTGAATCTGCGTCTATGCAAGACAAAGGCGAGGATCATTAAGTTTCATGGCAGATTTTTGGGTTCTTTTTCTTCTTTATCATATGGTTATTATTGCCAAACACAAAGGAAGCTTTATTGAGTATACAAATAACCTCGTAATAAATAAAAAATCTGAAAAGAAAAGCCACCACGCTTGCGGTATATCATTATGGTCGACGTTACAAACATATATGGTCTTGAATGAGAACCACACGAATTTGTGCGATGCGTCGATTCCTCCTACAAAATCCAAAGACATAGTTTCCGGAAAGAGAGTAGATAAGATTCTCCTTTAAAAGTTTCACTCGAGCTTTTTCCCTTCCCTTCTCTTTCTCTCTCTGGCTCTCTTCTATGTTTCTAGCAGATGGAACGCTGAGGAGCCTTAAAGAGTTGCTAATTTCACGATCGAAAAACTTCATATAGACTAGAGGATGGTAGGAGGAACAAAACCTTCTTTTTCTCCTTAAGGAAGCTACCGGCCGGAAAGAACTTTCCAGAATTCCATTATTATGGCTCCAGTTATACGTTCTCATCTTCAAAGAACGAAGTCTCACTGTGTTATGTTTTTTCTGTAAAGTTACTCGACAATTTTAGCTACTCATAATTCATGTAGTAAAAAATGCATTCGTTTCCTTCATTTTTTATTTATCACAGATCGGTTGATTGTTCCCACTTGAATAATTTAGGAGAGCAGAAGAGACATGGTAATTTTGATCCACAGCTTGTTTCGTAAATCATTCGTATAACTCGCAGGTTAAAGTAGAAATTATTCAAAGAACATTTTACGTGACAAATAAACCTTTGCAAAGTTCAAAAAGTTATAATTAACGTGTACTGATGCTAATGTCGTACAAAAGGACAAATTCGCAATTTATTGAACATTTCATTTCGGTCGCGCGACAAGTGAAATTTCATTCGGAACTTCGATAACACATGCAGCACCAGTAAATGCTCTGGGCGAGCAATCAACGCGCTAATTCACGAATACGAGTTTTCAAAGTAACATTTCCGACTCAAATAGCCGTTAATCATCGAAACCTACACAGCGCAAAAAAAAAAAAATGACGAAAATTCTCCTCACCGCCAACCATGATAATGGGATATTTTACCACGTGCATCAGGCCCGCTAATCGAATCTCATCGTATCGTTCGCCAGCCTCGCCCTCTCAGCGCGTTCAAACTCATCTTATATACCCTAAAGTAAAGCCAGCAGCTACCGCCGCGCGATGCGACTATATAATATACATATACAGAGCAGGTAGCAGTCTCCCAGTTGCCACCACAGCCTGAACTCCGGTTCTATACTTCGTATCGCTCGGTCGCGTTAGGATTTCCCATGCGAGGCGTACGTTACGTATACATAGAGACACGGAGGTGCGCGCATATATAGCCATGCATAGAGGGGCCAGACTCCCCGCTCGGTTACAGGCCAGCCATGAAATATGCAGGCCGATATATAGTAACCGGCCAGCCGGAGGCAACAGCCGCGTTTTCGGCTCCAAAACCGATCGATTTTGTGTTACAAGCTGCAATTGGAACTGCAAACGACGAGGGTTGAATGATTTTTTTTTTCGAAACGCTGCGCTTTTCAACTTGCTTGATTTTTAATAAAGTTGATTAGTCTACACGTTCTTGATTATTTTATGGTTTCAGTGATATGATATTTTAACTGGATCATCGATGGAACACAGTAAATACGTTAGGTTGTCGATTCTAATTCTATTGAAACAATGCAGTAGTGTATAATAAATGGCATTATTTAAATCACAAAAACCTTATTGATCCGCAAGTACGAGCGAAAATAGCGAGGCCTTTTTCGGCATAAATCGTTTGATCCAAATGCTCCAGATAGTTGACTAGGCATTGTTTCGAAGCAATTCAGCATCAAACTTTCTATACTGTAGTATATCCCTGTGTATACCGCAACTGCCTGAGTAGTTTTGTCAAAAATTCCTAATGACCCAATCACTGGAAGTTTGAAACTACACGAGCAACGTTCGGCTGGACAACTACTACCTCGATTTTCGGAAACGAAACTGCAAAAGCCACCGCTTGCGCTAACTTTTACGTCTTCGCTCTTCAACGAACTTACACTGCAATCTCCTCTAATAAAATGGATTCCAAAATAAGTTATTTCTTTTTGCAAGCTCCCGTTTTTGGTACACAAAAAACATAAGCTAAGCCCTATTAATTGCCACTTCTTAATGCAGATTTAGATAGGCCGCTTCTCTTAGCTCTCGCGCGAAGAGACTTAGGCTAATTAATTTATAGACCTCCCTCGCGTGCGCGCGTCTCCTCCTTATCTGTTGCTCCCAAGCTGCAGGGTTTTACGCGGTGCGTGAAGCCGCCGCTGCCTCTGCAGTTTGCAGTGGGTCGTGTCGGGCCATTGACCCAGTGCACGACTGGTTCTCCTCCTCCTCCGTAAACCACACTGAAAACCCCCCATAGCTCTTTTCTCACCGTCTTCATCGGATGGCCGATACGCGTAGGTACACCCTCTTTTTATATCTCGCTCATTCTTATCTATGACAAGCCTCGCGATTTCTCTTTCTCGCTTCGCTATATATACTCGTGTATACACGTACACAGCCGGTACAGGTATGTGCCTCTCAAAGCTTCGGTGTATAGCGAGCGAGATGATAGTAGCGGCGAGATAACAACCAGCTACTTGCACACGTGCAGCGCAAGCTTTGTCGCGCCACGTCTGACCAACTCCTGCTTGCTCTACTTTGGCCGCCGCTGCTACATACCTCTTTCAGCTTGAGCTTCTTGTACCGAGAGAAACGAGCTTCTCGGCTCGGCTCCTTTGAATGAGGAATCAAACATTTACCGGCTCAGCTTTTGCCCTCTCTGAAATTATAATGACTGCACGCAAGCTCCGGCGTAATTATAATGTGCGAAGCCGGAGCTTTTGCTTTGGATCGCGAATATAACGGACGCGTATGTTTTCTTTTGTTTGAGTAGAAACGTCAGGATTTGGTCAGCTAACGAATTGATCGTAAAAAGAAACCACCTACTCGTTCTAGGATAAATCATACACGCGCTGAACCAGAGTCTCGACGCCGTAGCTGTTGAAATAAAAAAGCTTTGAATAAAAAATCCTCGAAAAAAAGGAGTAAAAGAAAATATACCTCGTGTTCCGAGGAAAATTTCCATTAAGAGTCGAGATAGAGAGAGAGAGAGAGAAGGGCCCGGAGGTGGAGCCCAGGCCAGTCTAGGAGGAGATCACCAGCGGCGCGGAGCTTGTGAATATCTTATGAATGCATATGAGCCGCCACTCGTATGGATATTACACGGTGTCGCCGGCGTCGCATTTCCATGGTGATAACCACGCGCGTCGTCGGAGAGAAAGAGAGAAGCTGAAAAGCGTATGCCGAGGCCCTTCGCCAATTTTTGAACAACTCTTCTGGAATATTTAGAGCTCGTCTTGGACGCGTGTCAGGGAATTAGATTTGAATATTTATACTCACCGATAAGCTTTTTTCTTCGGTCTTTCTAACTCGATATTCTATATGTATGCAGTTCTATCTTTGCACACGCTAGCGACGATTCTAAATATAACAGAGTCGAGATTATCGATGATCATTATTATTGGGTAAGGTATATTTGTTCGAGTGCTACGAAATGTAATTACTACGAAATTTTAGTTTACTATTATGGTGTACATTGTAATGGCTACTCTGCCCCCGATTTTCAGTGTAATTTCTCGCACTTTGAGAGCTTTGCTGGCATTGTATTTCATTTATTTCCATAAAACAATAAAAACGGCGATGAAACTAGTAGATAAGAAATAAAAATAAACGAAAAATGCGGGGGTTAGCCTTTATTCATATACGCGAATATTCCGCGTAGCAACACAGCTGGAATCGAGTAGGAAATAAGACAGTTGCATTATTCATGCGTGAGTAGGAAAAATCAGAGAAAAAAAAGAACGTGACGTTTCTCGCCACACCGCGCGTGCCAACGTCGCGCTGCCCTTTAATATTTACGCCCGGTTATACACGCTCGAGCTCGTGATTTTGTAAATTCGTTGCACACACATAACTGCAAAGCTTACCTCTGGATTTCCGTTGAAAAAAATTGGTTAATAATTTAACTAAAAAAAAATAAATATTAATTACAAAAATTTGTTAAACTCGAAAAGTTATTTGAGATAAAAATGTAAATCAAAATTTTTTACCAGCTTAATTCAGTGCCTCTATAATGCAAATGTAATGCACCGTTTTCAATGTACAATACAGTTTTAATTAACCAAAATATCAAAAACTGGTTGAACAACGCGCTCACGCAGTATATTTCGAGCTAATCAGCATTCAGCCGCCCCGAGCGGAAAACTTTCATACGGCGTATCCGGATGCGCGTTAAATTTCGCTTAGCATACATCAGGCGCAAGCTCGTAAAGAGCCGAACGAAAAATGCTAATTTCTTAAACGCAAAGTTCCTCTCTTCCCGCCGCCGCCGCTGCTGCTGTACAAAGCGCCGATGAGGTGCTCAGGTTTAACGGGGCGACGCGTAATCCCTGGCCCTTTAATGACCCACGCTAAATTCTTGCGCTGTGGGAGTAAGTATAGCCGGAGTATAGTCGCCTCAAGTGCGTCCATCTCGTGCGAGAATCGTAAAAATCGTGTATTATGCATAGGAATAGCGGTATAGTGGCCGCTTTGTAACGAGAGGTTATTAGCGCGGAATAACGACGTCGTAGGCGATGTGCTTATAATGTATGGCTATATAGACGATGAAGTTTGGATGTAGTTTCCTCGAATTTCTGTATCCGCGTATATATAACGGAGCTTACGAGCGTGAAAAGTGATGTGTAATAATGGAACGCAGGAAATTTATTCGCATATCTTGATGGGATATAAGATTGAATCGAACTAAAAATTTTCATTCCGTAAATGGAATTGAAATCGCGAAATGTGCAACGTTATTTCGCGAAGGTGACGTTTAGAAATTTCAATTTATCATAACACACCGAGTATAGCAAAGAGCCAACTTTCAGCAGTAAAAGTCAGTCGAGCGAAACGACAGCATTGTAACAACTGTTGTAACAGTTTAAATAAGACAAAGTTGGCGAGCAAACAGTTGTATAATACAGAAGTTTCAAATCATTTAATTAAACTGTCAGACTAAATAAAAAAAGCAATTATTTCAACACACAGTAGGGTAAACATGAAAACTTTAAAGTGTAAATTTAATACTCGCTGCGGTTTTACAAACAAAAGAAAATTATTTTTCATTAAAAGCTTTCGCAAGCGCACATATAGCAGAGTCACCCGATCACGTTCGCCTGCGCGGTCGCGTGCAAGCTCGTATCAGCCAGCGTCTAAAAATCACTCGAGCAAATTTCATAAGCCAGGCCCGCTTTAGACCCGCGGAAAGCGCAGCTCGTAAAACAAGCGGCCGCAGATTTTATCGCTCGCACCTTTGAGAGTCCGCTCGTGCGAAAACTCTCGGCTTCGCTTGATTTACGATATCTTTCTTCGGAGGGATGGGGTGAGCCGATTATCTGGCCGCACTGGCTGGATCTAGGCTACGTGTGTGCGCTGGTGTTATATACTTTTTTTTTGAAATCATCTGCACTTTTTGTTTTCTATTTTTTTGAACTTTTTTTATACAACTTTATGTATTCTTTAGAAACACAATACGATTCGATAATGGCTTTTTATGTTCTTCGTTATTTTCGAAAACAAGAGAAGAAAACTCCTGTACCTAGCTTGTTAGGAGAAGATATCGGCTATATTGTTTGAATAACAAAGAGACAAAATCACATTACATAGCTTGTACGGAAAAGCCCTTTCGCTGTTATTTTCCCCTATTCTTTCTCTCTTTTATTACCTTTTCTCGATCGAATAACGAGAAATCGAGTTCGCAAACTACTTGAGATTTTCAAATCATCTTTAAAAACTAAAAAAACATTTCAGTACGTTTTACCAGTATAGCAGCTTTCTCTCTCTCTCTCTCCCAAAATATTTTCTCGTTTCGATTCGCTTCATTCATTGTAACCTGGTTTCCCGCACCTTCATTCTTCATCTTTCCCTGCACACCAGCCGCTTGGAAAACTACAAAAAGTGCGAGAGGTGCACAATAGCAGCGCCGAACTCTCGTGCATCATCAAAGCAGCTTCTCAAAAATAGCGGCCGCCCAAAAGGAAAAGCCGGAGGCTCTGTTCGAGGGGAGCGATGATAGTCTTCCCGGGTGCACTCGAAAATAGCCGATCAAACATGCGCCTCGGGCGTTTTTCGGGCACGCGCGCTGTCCTCTTGAGCGATATATGCTGCGCTCGGATGAGAGAAAGGGATTCTAGCCGGGAGGTTTTTCTTTGGTGTCGAGTTGCCCGTATGTTTATATAACGTATAAGCCATGAAAATACTTGCAATTTGTTAGAGAGAAGCTCGTTTTATCGGCATTTTTATGTCTTTTTTTCAATAATAATAACCAATACTGCTGCTTTCACAAGTTTTCCCGTATATCTTCGCCGTAGACTTGTTTCCATATTCATATTCATATAGACGCTATATAGCCAGGCAGAAAGATACATCAATACATGCGAGCTTATACGGGACGTATATATAATAGCTATGCGCATAGGTGAACTCGGAGAACCCGAATAAATTTAAATAGAGCCGGGACCTTTCTTTGATATGATAACGAATCGTCGGAGAGCTAAGGCCTGCCGTATATATAGGAAAAGAGGAAAAAAAGGGGAAAAGGTTAAAGGTTCTTTGATAGGAGAACGGCGATCCTTTATTCTTTCATGGTCTTTGCACTTGTCGTCGTCCGGCGCAGCAGCTAGGTATTCAATGCGCCTCGAGAAAAATTTTCTTCGATCTCCCTCTCTTATATTCTCGGTGCGGTTTTTACCGAACTCCAATTTTACGCGCTCTCGATCGCTCACTTTAGCCTTTACTTTTGTTTGGTGAATTTCAAGAGCTTTTTATTTTCGAAGAGATATACAGGCTGATAAAGCTTCCCCATAGAAATCGCTTATAGTCTAGTCGCATTGAATTGAAATAAATTTGAAGCATTGTTTTGGTGGAATGAGTAACTAACTTTCAATTAAAACTTATCAGTTAAAATTCTTCATAAAAGTTATAGGAAAAAATTCAGCAATGCATTCAATTTCGCATAAGATTAAAGTTTCCCTACACTCAAATGAAATATAATACAGAATTAGCTCAATCAAATAAAAATTTTTTATTAAATAACGAATCTCTAGCAAAAAGAATTGCTCCACGGTGAGGGGAAGCGGGCGAATGTCAAATCAGAATGAAAGACGCCGGAAAGCAGTTGACGCGCCGGCTCGACGAAAAAATCCGATATATATAAATTCGCTCAGCTAGCCATAATTACGAATACGAGTATCGGATTTCCGCGTCACGCTGCGATTCTCCATCACATCGTGATGCGATTCTCCAGTCTTTTTTTTATTATTTTTTTTTCTCAAACAAGAGCAAGCGAGTGATGCTCGACGTCAGTCGCACGCGCGCACGAGTTTTAATCGACTGCGCAATATACGTATAGGTATATGAAAAGCCAGCCGGCTGTCGGTTTACGTCGACGAAAATGCTCGATTAGTTGTTCGTAGCGAAAGTTTAGAGAGCTTGCGGAGGGAAAATTACTTAGTTCCATTAAAAGCTCCGGTGTATATAACGGCGAGAGGTTTTTTGGCGTCGGGATGAGGACAGGGGCAATTATTCGGAGTGACGGCTAGCCGAGCTGCGGAGCCATGAGAGACGCCTCCTATTGTGCGTTGCTCAATTGTTCGGAGTGATTAAGGGTTTTTTTGCGGGTTACTGCGGCTACGGTGGTATTGAAAATATTCCACGGTGGCTTTTTCATCAGCAAAAATCCTCGGCTCTGAATATTTAAATGCCTTTAATTTCGAGCCGACGATAGAGCGGCAAATTAATTGTTATCAAGATCGTTGTGTCAATCAAATGAATCGAAGTTTCGACGATATCGTTTTTTAAATTGAACAAGATACCGGGGCGATGAAGCTGTATGAGAATTGCTGCGGATAATCGAGCGGCTTTAAAGTCAATACATATAAACATACCGATAAAATAAAATCATGTCAAAAATGCAATTTTCTCTCAGAGTTTAACAAATCAATATAAATAAACTGTCAGTCAAAAGTACATTTCAAAGTGCAGTCTTTTCAATATGCATTGGAGTATCGTGTCGTGCAGTTTTTATATTTTACTTCATATTTATTTATTTATTTATTTATTTCACCAAATTATTACATCGAAATATATCAACAAAATATTTGAAAGCTACGATTGAATGAGTATAATTATTTCGTAAATTTATCGATATTTCTAGCACCATCAACAGTTAGCTCATTAGGCTAAAATTTGATTAAATTGTGAATTTCGAATAATGCAAATACGTGCTATCAAATTCAGTGGATATCAATCACACCGTCAATAAATCATTATCGCGACGAGTTAATGTGTATTAATTACAACTGCATTACGTTCTGAACTGCTTTTGGCTATGAAATCCAATCCAAGTATAATAAACCTCAGCAATTATACAGTAGTATATAGTAAAGTACAAATAGAGACTGCAAGTGCGAAAATCGGATGTAATTTTTGTTTGCTTCGTTAAACTCGCTTATACACAAGATTGTTCCGATACAGCAAAGCTATATAAAGCTGCGAAGATAGAAAAGCTTATGCGCGCGAGATACGACGTTAGGGACTTGCAACGATATCTCATTCGCGAGCGACAAGACAGCCGTAGAAAAGCAGACAACGTGAGGATGGAGACAAAGCCTGCGCAGAGCGAGAAAACATAAAGAAGCTCAAGGCACGTCGCACACCTGACACTGCGCGTGGATGTACGGAAGTTTGCTTGCAGGGAGAAAGTTAGGTGAGAAGGAGAGAGAGAGAGAGAGGAAGAAGGTGTTAGGAAAGCATTTCTCGCGGGACAACGTCATGCTGAGGATTATGGAAAAATGTCTGGGACGAGAAAAAAAGAACAATCTTTCGTTTTATACTGAATTGATGGTGTGAATTTGAATGTAAAACTCATTAATGGTATAAAAAATGCTACATTCTTCGCAGTCGTAGTTTTATTTTCAAAGCGAAACAAACTAGAGTATCTGTACGTATATTTTTTCCGTGCAGTTGTATTCCATCAGTATTTTATTTCGTTATTCCTATTGAAATTCGATAGTTTTTTCCTATTTTCTGTTCTGACAATGAGACAGTATTTTATTTTTGTTCGGAATTTACCCCGATTTTTCAAATTTAATTCAATTTTGTTTTATATACATGCATATTTTTTAATTATTTTCTTTGCACAAACTGATTGAAGTTTATTTTCTGTTTTTTTTTTTAATTATGTAGGTACAGCAAATTCCTCACGGTACGATACTATACAACTGCTCTCTCGATACAAATAACCAAATGTAAATACTTATAATAAATGATAGATTAACAGAGGATCCTGATGGACGATAGATTGGCACTTCTATCCAACATACGCGTGGCTCGTTCCATTCGTATCAGCCTCATTTGAAATCTCCATTCTGTAAAATTGTACATACCTTTCATCAGGAAATCCGAAAAACCTTTTTCCACTCTCATCTCACATCTCCATCAATTTTACAGCAATCAATTATTCATCGCTATTAACAACCGGATACCATGAAAAGCTTTCAAATTACGTGCACACCCATTGATCAGTATTATGGCAAAGAATCTCTTTCTAATACTGCAGAAGGTAGAACTTTGAAAACGATATCGCTGTTGGCCAATCATCAAGCATCTATGTATTACAGTCTACAGTATAGAGTAGGCGATATCAAAGCGTTTCGCGTGTCGAGTTTATCGAAAATACGACGAGCAAAGAGGATGATGCAGCTGGAAGTGGATTTGAAGCGCTCATTTTGGGAATTGGTACTCGAGCACGCTTGCCACTTATCGTGCGGCGTGTGTATTCGCGCGAGTGTGCGGACCATGTATATGCGCTTAGAGCGAGAGAAAGAGTTGGTATAGCAAGAGTTGCCACGAACCAATCCAGCGAGAGCCCTGGTTTCTGATAAATTACTTCCTACTCGCGGGTGTATATCTGTCTGTATGTGTGTGTGTGTATGTTCGCACAGGCGAAAGGGGCTATTTTACACCGGTGAGCCTCGTAAAACGTCGACTGCTGAAATTTAACTCTAACTGCTCTCTCTGCTCTCGGGAGTAAAGCTAGTATAGTTTACCGTGGATATCCAGTAGCTTTCTTCTAGTGGACTCCTAATGATACTGTTATTAGTTGCACTTCTAGTTGGACTTGAGCTCGTATAATCAGGGCAAAATAATAATATAATATATACGCTTTCGCGCGTGCTTAGTCATTAAACGACACACAGCTCCTGATTACACAGTATATAAACTTACAAACAACAGCACTTGGACTATAAGTTTGCAGTCAAACTTGTGAATAATTATTACGGAAAGCTATTATATGCATATAAGTAAGCTATAATGTCGCTATATTAGGCCAGAGTAGTCGAAATGAACCGGTGCATTGAAAAAGCTCCCGATAGAAAGGAAAAAGCTCACAACGCTATACTGACTGCATCCATTAACGAGAGCGACGTGCGGCCGCTTTGCAATTACGAACGGTGTATTATACGCAAAAGCGTGCCAGTGTAGTAAAAGCCCGACTAATGAAATAATTAAAACGGCGCTCGACGCTCTCTTGATACAGCCAGTCCAGCGCCCCTCGCCATATCGTTACCGCGATCGTTGTTGGCCTGGATTCGGCTAAGGAAATAACCCTCGAAACGATGCGCGATTTCCAAGTTTAGTGGAGGGCAGTTAATTTTGTCGCGCGAATTTATTATGACGTTTATTTTCCGATGTGTTTTGTGAATATTTCAATAGTTATACCAAATACAGTTACGTAGACTATCGACTCCTGTAACAAAACATCGCGCATCGACTCAAATAATTTATCATCCCGAAGTGAAATCCGCTGTTTGCAAAATGCATAAACGTGGTCACGCGGCGGAGAATCACGATTATATAATTAATAAACTGACAGAACACTGTAGATCTATTATTAGACTTTGCAGCAAATGCATTAAATTTCAAACAATACATCAGTCATATCACGTAAGAGTACACGAAGCCTCGAAAGCTTTAAACTTTAAATATATAGTATATTATATAGGTTAAACATGTTAAAAGCTACTTTTTCTTTACACCGCTAAAACTTTGCTTTCTTTTGTGTTTTCAGTTTGGACAGGGACCAACCCTTCACCTTCCAGTTGGGAGTCGGTCAGGTGATCAAGGGCTGGGACCAAGGATTACTCGACATGTGCGTGTCCGAGAAGAGGAAGCTGACGATCCCCCCATCCCTCGGCTACGGTGACCGTGGAGCTGGAAACGTCATTCCTGGAGGTAAAAACTGAACGCTATTATCAGAACGTCGATTTTTAATCAACGAACAAAAAATAATTAATCAAGGTAAAATGGCCCAAGCTAAACGAGATTTCCAGGATCCCAAAAAATTGAAAAAAAAGCGGGAAAACGATTTTTCACGCTCAAAGTCGTTAAGCTTTAATTAACGCTCGTCGTGCATATACGCAGTTTGAAATGATTCGCTGATGGATCGGGGAGACTGATCGGCGCGACGTGTGCTCGCGTCCAATAATTGTTTGCGCGACAGCGGAATCGAGATTAGAGACTCCGCAAGAGGCCACCATTAAAAATGTACACACAGCTGGCGTATGGGCTATATATATACGTACTCTATGCTGTCCCGGAGTGCGACGCGCTGTCGATTAATTGGATGGATAGTTCGAGCGTGTGACGTGTTGTAGCGGCGGCGAGTCGGCTTGGGCTTTGTCCTGTCCCTGTGGTAAGAGTAGTCTTCGGTGAGCGAATTCGAAATTAGAGTCGAGAGCTGATGCCAGAGAGCTATATACACCCGAAGCGAAGCTCTTGTACATATAAAGATCGTGGGTTATTCGATATAGTACGGCAATAATTAATAAAATAATGATGATTTCCTTGAATATATTAAATAATCAAAAATGAAAGAATGATATCGTAAATCATCTTAAGCTCCACCGGGCGCGCATAAATATTCCGGAAAAAAAGTATATATGCGCACGAAGAGTCACCGCAGCGCATCGATAACGCACCAGCGCGTTCCTGTCCCTCCTATGTTTATAATACAAAATTATTCGTATATCCCCGGCCGTGTACACACGCTCGAGGGAATATGCGTTATACACTCGCGGTATTAATTTCACTCGTTTAAACGTCGAATAATTAAGCGTACTATATTTCATTAGTGCGAGCGCAGCGCGCACGAGCTGCTGCGTTCAATCGGCCGCGACTGCTTCCATAATTAATGGCCCCCCTGGCACATCCCAGGGCCGCCGCTGCGCGACGTGTCCGCGAGAGGAGAAAAAGGGTGAATTATGTCGGGCGCTTTTCGCTTGTCATATCCGAAGAATGGCCGGCAATTTTTGAGCGGAAAGGTTCATGAAGCGTTGCTGTATTGGTATACGGTCAATATATAATGACCAACGCGTTATGCATATTCGATCGAACACGCGGTGGTGTCGTTTAATGACTTTTGTCGAGTTCACAGAATTAAAATCGTACGACAGGCTGTCGAGAACGGATTCGTAGTTTTAATTATTAGTTTAAAAATAACCAACTGATCAGAGTACTTCTTTGGAAAATAGGAGATAAAGTGATGGGAGATATGATAACAAAAAATATACTCACTAGCTAGCGCTAATTCACGAATAGTAGGGATGGGAAAAAGAGGAAAGAAGCACGCGGGAAAGACAAAATGAGTTGGTTCGTTAGCCGAGCGACACCATCCTTTTTGTTCCCGAAATTACGCGGGTATTGTTATATTTCCAGTTCCGTGCACCTCGTAGCGTTCGTTATTATTAATTGCCACCGTCCGACAGACCTCCTTTTTTTTGTAGTTTGCGACACTTTGGTTTATGTCCACACACTCCTATTGGTGCACAGTATATCTAGCCAAAGAACTTTAATAATTTACAGCTCAAATTACTTTATTACGAAATTGTTATTCTTTAGTGGGGATGGATTTGTAATTTTTAAAACATGTATAGCATACGCGGAGAAAAGGATACTTCACGCTAGTGATATGCGAACATGCGGAATCAGTCGTAGTATTAGTATGTCGTATATATGACGCTATAGCGCAAAGCCCAAGCAGTCCCAAAACAAAACAGTTATCATGTATTTCTTCTCTCATTTTATTTATTTTCTTTCGTTAATACAGTTATTGAAAACGAATATTATTATTCAACATAAATAACAATTCAAATGTCATACGCAAAAAGCTGATGCGATAGGAAATGCAGATAAATAAACGTGGAAACAGTATCAAACGCCTGCAGTTATTGATATGTCAAGAGACATTTTATTTGACATCTGTTGTTTCGTCATATTTTCATTGCAACGCGTGCAATCACCGAGATCGACAGCTGTCAGAGCGAATAGCTTCCTTTATAAATAAACCCACAATCTTTTTCGAAAATTCGGAATTTCATTTCATTCAATTTCACCTGTAAAATACAATGACATACGTAAATTGACGACAGAACGAAAATTATATATGATATCACATTCTCAATGAACTGTTTACAGGAGCTACTCTGCACTTCGACGTTGAGCTTATCAACATCAGCGACTCCCCACCAAACGCCAACGTCTTCAAGGAAATCGATGCCGACAAGGACAATCAGCTCTCCCGCGAGGAGGTAGGAACAATGGCAAGGATCGTTCTTATTTTCATATATTTTTTCTGGAGTCAAAACGGTGTCGGCTTCGTCAGATAATGTGCAAACATCTTTTTCAAAACTCGTCAAAAATTTTCAAAACATTTTATATTCAACAAATATTTCTTTAATCTTTTACTAACATTTCCACAACGTAGTGTAACATTATCTACGTAGTATCTTTTCAAAACTGGCATGCTTTTAACATTGTACAATTATTTTCTGGGCATAGCTTCTTGTATATACACGATTTTATAGTATATATGTTCCTGGAATCAGAATGGAAAATTAATTGGCGATAAATATTACAAAGATGTTCTTGTAGACCCTTGAAAAATGTTGATGGAAAACAGAACGATTCCTATGTATAAATCAACGAGACAATATGCATAACATGAAATAGAGCGCGAATACGTCGATAACTAAAGCTGTATAATCAATTGCTTTCCAATAGCACCTGTACATAAAAGTAACTTAAAAAATTAAAATGTCATTTTATCTGCCTCAACTATGCATATCGTCTTGTAAGGAAAGTGAAGTAGCAGCAGAATAAACATCTAACTCGTCGAACGCAACTCTCTTGTCTCTGTCACAGGTCAGCGAATACCTGAGGAAGCAGATGCTGGAAGCCGAGCAGGCAGGAGCCGGTGAGAGCGACGAGATGAAGAAGATGCTGGCTGACCACGACAAACTCGTCGAGGAGATCTTCCAACACGAGGACAAGGATAAGAACGGCTTCATCTCGCACGAGGAGTTCAGTGGACCAAAACACGACGAGCTCTGAAAAACTCTTTCCTCAACTACTAAGACACACAAGCCGAAACTCACGCCCAACACAAACACCAACAAATTAACACGTATCCACGTGTTCGACACACAGTGATCCCGATGAAATTATCTTCCTCCGCTTCTTTTTCTACGGCGGGGGTATATATATATCTCTTCGCGGATGATTTAAGCTATTGAAGGAACGACAGTTTTATCGAGGACACCGTTACTCGGAAACGCTGTGGGCTAGGAGTTTCGAAGTCTCCGAACGTCCGCTTATGGACTATACTCGCGTGGACACTTTCGCGCGGATTTCCTCTTTTTTTCTTAATTTTATTTAAAGTGCTGCATTATTTATATTTAAATTTTTTTCTATTTTTACAACGGCGAAGAACTTACAGTTTCTTTTTGTGTGAATTAATCACCAAAACGTCCAAATTGCCGAGTATGTGCAAGTGCGTGGAATATCTGAATTTTGCATCTTTTTTTTATAACATGTACATATCGTTTTTCTGCCGCTATTTTTGGACGTTTTGTTAATTTAATTTTTAAGCTCTACACGACTATCATGCATTTCTACTTTATTCACTTGCGCTTTACGTTAATAATGTCGAGTCTCTGAAAACGGCCTACAGACCATCACTTGAGTTTGCAAGCATTAGCTCCGCTCTCTTTCACTTCTTCGCTAAGTTTTGAATTAATCATGTAACAATTATTTTGCAGTTCTTACTGCACGATTTTTCCTGCGTTTATACGAAATGACGGTGTAAGAATACAACAATCGACGATAGTCTGAGTGCAGCGTTTTTGGTCTGCAGAGCGCGGGCTTCAACAGATTCCGAATAATATAAAATAAAAAAAAAAGAAACACAGACCAACGAACAATAAAAACTGAACTGCTGTTGAGCGCCTGGAATGAGAAAAAGGCAAAAAATAAAAAGCGGGCCGAAGAGGAGGACGCATCGGAAATCGAGCTCGCCTCCTTTTTGCACAAGCGACATTCCAACGAAGCAACGCTGCACAGGACAGGCGCGACAACGAAAAAAAAAAAAATAAAATCCAGGCATGAACGGAAAAAGTTCTTGCACACGTACACCATCGTTCAGACGGATATACACACATATATATACAGACAAGTAAAAAAAAAAAACGTTAAAGTGTACCGTGATCCCGATTCTCCAAGTGTAAAGTGATCCTCCGGGCATCATTCATGTGTTAGAGAGAAAGAAAAAAATAGCGAGAAAGAGCGACAAGGGGAGATGAGAGAGAGAGAAAGAGAGAGAGTACGAGAGAGAAAATGAGTGCGAATGAATTTTTTACTCAAGTATACGTGTATAACGAAAGAGCACAAAAAAATTAATAAGTGAAGGTAAAAAACAAATCTATTCTTAGTTCCGGAGTGTTTCCCATGTGAACTGTTACGATATAAGTGTGATATCGTTTTTTTTACCTTGACATTTTTCCATAACGTGTCAATTCAGTTGTCCAGTTATTGTATACATTCGTACGTAGGTGTCGTTTTTATAAGAATTAACAAAAGAAATATTAGAGAGGACGAAAATTTTACTAATCTAATGGCAATGTTTTGCGTCAGATTTTTATATACCTTTTATTGATTGATTGATCGATTGATTGTAATTGGAGATGTTTCTAATGCAACGATGATTTTTTTTTTCATTTAAGTATATAATAATGATAATTAATTAATTATATATAGAAGATATATATTATACACTTTCTTGTTGAATTTCTCATGAAGCTACGTTGTGCATTCTACGCTTCTTCGAAGATGTCCTTCGGTTTTTAAATCGTTTTAATCATGTGACAAAAATTAATGAAAATAAAGAAACAAAATCTGTGAATGCTAATGAGTCAATGGTGAATAAATTTTAGAAGCAAAAAGCTTAAAGAAGAATACGATCAAAGTATAAGTAATGGACAAAGCAAAATTGACATCACTCTCGTTGCTAGCATTATTAATGTAAAATTATGCGTTTTTATTACCACATTATATTGTATGTTGTTAAAGTTGGACGAAGGTTAATAAATAAATCGTGCATCTCTAGCACATTTTGTTATAAAAACATTTGTATATTATTTACCCATGACTCCTTATTCAATAATCTCGGGATAAGGAATTAATTTGAAGTTTGCTTATTATTTATTTCTTTTAAAAAATTCAGAATTATTTAGTTCTTTTTAATTACTATTTTTTCGAACTTTTGCGTAAGATATAGTTGGTATAATGAACCCAAGAACAATACAATTAAAGTCAATAAAATAACAGGAATATAGGATAGATGGAAATTATGTGTTTTCAATAATGAAAATTTGTAGAATTTAAGGCATATATTTTCAGTTCTTTATTATTTCGATCACTTTTATGTAATGTTGCACAACGTTTTATTCTACAGCCGACTTAACTTAATTTTTTCTTTCGTCGCTTCTTCACAGCAGCTGACTCAACTATTATACTCCGCACGAAATTTCAATATTCCGCTGTTACGCCTTTTCATTTGTAAGTTAAATTAATCGACTCTACAATTATCTTAATTCGCTACAAATTGTCGATCAATTTCAGTGATAATGTATTTCATCATTAAGGTGAAGAATCATTTTATTTTTACTGAAGCGCATATAACAAGTCGGGGAAATATGTGTATACAATATATATATTTTTTATTGGTAAACTCTTGATGATTTAGAGACAGAAAAATTACTTTTCGCATGATTTGATCAAAACAGGCACGTTTTTCGTTGGTCGATCACACACAGATAAGCATGTGAATATTTTGTCCGAATATTCAGGGCAAATATGTAGAGGCACATGGGGTCATAGCGGTATCAGATTCGGAATAATATTTTCTGCATTGAAGAGTTAAAAATAGGTAAACTGTTACCTAATAACAGACCATCATGTGTCCAATTTTTGTAGCAACCGAGTCAATTAGTTAATATTTTCTTTACGTCGATACAAAATTAATTGCTCTGCTGTTCCTTCAATTATAAAATATGTTTTTTTACACAGAGGTCTAAAATTTGCAATAATAAGAATTTTATAAGATTGATTCATAAAATTATAAAATCTGTTTTCCCAATGACGAATTCTGATGCCGCGGAAAATTTACACGAATGCATGCAAGAGGAAAATTTTTCTGATACCAAGAGAAAATTTCCCAAGAGGTTCTTTGTAAGGCTTCGATTTATCGTTGAAATCACCCGATATGTAAGTATATCGTATAATACAATGCACAGTCCTGATGATCACGTTGTGTACTCTAAATAAGATCTATTTTTTCGTTTCTTTCTTTATTCGTTTTCTCCTACTCTTATTTCATCATCAACGTTCGATCGAGTGTAACGTTTGCAAGGCTAACGTAAGACTAGGCATTACAATAATTTATCTACGAATTCGCTTACTTTAAAATTCTTTATCCTTTACCGCTCTATACCGACAACTCAATCTTTCGTCGACGGTTTTGTTCTCGAACTCACGGAGAAACAATATTACACACGTACGACGTTATAATCAACACTGCGCGACGACAGCGCTAAGGTGATTTTGGAGAATTCGTGCAACACTATTTGGTTTTCGTAATAGTAACTATATTCGACGTTCGCGTTTGTTTACTTGCGTTTTTCCATTTAGTTCTTTTAACTAGTGACTATTGTTTCGCTTCCCTCCTTTCGCAGCGGCTCTTTCACTTGCTAAGTATATTTAAGTATTTCGTTGTCGCGCTGAGAACACTGTTTCGGTCCCGTTTAAATCTAAGTCGCAATACGTCATTTTCGCGTGTCCCAAAAGTTTTCATTTATATTATACCATAATTTTCCTGAAAATTTTCTATTTTTCCGTTTAATTTGCATTTTAATACTGATTGCAGCATCATCAGCTATTCACTGCAGCAAGAACGAATAATGCATCATCACATTCAACGCTCGCTGCTTTATCGTTATATTTTATAATAATAATAATTCAACTGACTGCTACGCGCAAGTTCAATAATAAATTTTTCTAAACAACGACTATGACTGTTTCGTATTTAAAACATCGATAAATACCAGAGTCCATAGGCGTGCGATGCTCCGTCGTATCATCAGTGCTGCACAGCATAAAAGTAAAAGGAGCTTCTTTTTTCCCTTTCCGCAGCCGGTAGCAAGAGTAGTGCCGAACGGCTGAATGTTCGCGTGCAGCTTTGAAAAACGCGCTTTAACGACGATGTCGCCGAGATTTAACCGGCTTGCGCGCGGGAAGCGAAAACAACGAAAAATAAACGCCATACTGCACAAGAGAGTGATAATAAAAAGGAAGGAGCGGCGAGAGTATATACGCAGAAAGTAAACACGGTAACGCGCAGCATCGGAGGAAAAAAAAGGGAAAAATAAACAACGATAACAAAAGAAGGGCGAAAGGAGGACGCGGTGAGCGAGATACTCGATTAAAATACGCGCAGTATTATAGTGGGGAGAAAACGCTCGCGGATCTCCATCAGAAGGGGGGTCTGCCACCTTTTCGGCTTCTCGAGCTTCTTCCTCGATGATTTTTCGTATACCGACGACGACGGCGACGGTACTGATGCTGTTTGCTGCTTCGGCATGAGGAGAGGGAGAAGATGCGAAAACCTGCCTTGCACGAGGGCAGTGTCTTCTTCGGTCGGGTTTCTTCGATCGTCACGTAATATTTTTTTTTTTTTGTCTTCCTCTTGTTTGCTTTTTTTATCACAGTCAGTAGCCCTTGATATAGGCAGCGATGTGTTTCTTCTCCTCTTCCGAGAGACCGTTCTTCAGTGTTCTACGCACTGTAACAATTGAAATAAAAGCGCGAAGCGTTTGATTAGATGAGAAAGTCTGTACAGAGTTGATTTCGGAGAGAGATTCGACTTTGTTGTATATAGTAAACCAACATTGCAATTCTCTCACCGCAATCCTTTTACAATTAACATTGTCATGCACACTTCATTACATTTCTTGTCATGCAGGAGAACTAAGAGCGTAGATATGTTTGACTTTATTTTGGTTCAAAAACATGCTGTATAAATTATAAGGCAATGCACAGACTCACACATTTTGCAGTAGTTTTTTTTCCAATTCAATAAAAAAGCAAGTCAAACATAAAAAAATGTCTAAATAATGGGCATTACGGATAATTTAAATTCAGATCTTAGATAGTTTAAAAAAATATATGGAGCGACTATAAAAAATAATTATGGCAATGGTACCAGACCACGTTGAAAACCCAACAAATTTGTATGCGTCAATACTGTTTTATCCTTTGTAGAAGAAGAGTTCAATGCAAAAACGAATTGTACCTAATAACGTAGAGTATCTCATAAAAGTAAAGATTTGAAAAATTGATGACTGCCAATTCGATAGTTGCCTTTAATCTGCGCGAATCACAATGGTATAAAGGCAATAATAATCGTCGAGGTAGCCGAGCAGATTAACTTTCGCAATTATCCCGCGAATATCTCTCTAGAGAAACGGCTGGAGAGATGGGGCAACTCAGAACTGCGCACCACTCGACAGTTAATCGTAATTTCCATTTAATCTACTCATCCAGATTCGATAACATATGAATCCCGGATTATAAATAGTCATCCCGACGCTTGAGAAAATTATGAATCGCGATGACAGAAGATATCTATTTATAACGTTCACGAATTCGCGCAGAGCAGAATAAAGATACCAGATATCGAAGAGCCGCGGAATTGGAAACAACCTCGCGGACTCTACTCGTTAATAATTCAGTCTCCATTAAACGTCGTTCGACTGGTTACCGCGAAATGGCCAATCGCCGCGACCGATAAGTCATGCCGCTTCAATTATTTCGCGCTAATATGTATACATTCGGGGCTTCTGGCCTGATCGATTGGCCGCGAGTAGACCGCGCGTAAGTGATTAATGTTGATTATGTGTATGGATTTGCGGGATCGTCGCACTTTATACGATGCACTGCGCAACGCCAGCATCAGCAGAGCCAGTCTTTGCGTCCTCCCGGGCTTCGGCTTTATAGTTTGCATTGAATTCTCGATGCTTAGAGAGCCTACGGGGTATGATGCATTTGCCAAGCTGGACAGTGAATTATTATACACGCGGAGTGGCTGTGTTCTCTAACTCTCGGTTGGATATACACGTACACGATGAGTTTGGTATTGAAAATTTCTAGTAAACTATACAGAGAGCCCTATTTAAGAACAAACTTATTATACGCGAAAATAATACTGAAATGACTAAAATACGAAGCAAAGAGAAGCTTCGGAGCTCGTTATTATTTGACGAAACCGCGAGAGAAAAACGAAAACATATAGAAACACACAAAAAGAAGCCATGCCGTTAGTTCATGCTGACAAAAAACAAACAAACAAAGGAAAAAATAAAGAGAGACACGAAAACAGAGGCAAGCTTTTTTCTTGAAAGCCAACCTTAAATCAGCTGGTCAAAGGTCGCCAGCCCATTCTCAGGGCCGATAGCCGTCCGGCGTCGTGTTGTTCTCCCGTGTGCGCGAGCGCTTCACTGTTTTTGCGGGACAGAGAACAGAGAAAAAAAGAGAAGGGAAGAAGGGCGTCCCACAGACTTGCACCACGAGGAATCCCGTGTTTTCACGGGAAAACCAACACCATTTTTTTTATCTATATATATACATTAAGAGCGAGCATCGCTACACCCCGCACCAGTTTAAATTATTGCTTTAAACTTCACAGTTCTACTACGAGGGGAATATTATTGGTGAATTTCAATATGGGGTTGATATGTTAAATTAATTAATAATGATCAGGCCTGATTAGTGGATGATGGAGCTGCTTATGAAATTTGGTGATTACGCCAAGGTATTCGATATAACGTTAACATGCAAGCTCTATATCGATAATAATCTACGTCCAAACCCCTGCCACCCTCGTAATCACAAAGAAGAAATGTATTTGTTATCGAAAGCGTATTAATCGTCAAATTAAGTTTATTACCGTTCAAAATATTACGCGTATCGTGTACCTTCTATTATTGTCACGCGACTAATTAGCGCGCGTATTTGCGTCGCGCGTTCGCGCCCTTCGTTAGTACAGCTGATCATGCGTTGCAGGTGCGAAATTCATCGGCGATTTCGCGACGAATGACGAATGGCTTTTTTTTAATTAAAAAACTCATACTCAAAGATCGTCTCGACCGTTAATTAAAAAAAAAAATTCTACGTAATTAAACGTTTCCGTTACTTTGCTGTTTCCTTACTCCGTACATTGTTGTTGTTCGTAGCTCGCGCTAATGAAATCACGGAACAAGCGCAACGTTGGAAAAGTAAAAAATCGCGAATCGAAAGAAAAATAAAAAAAGGGAAAGAACGATTTGCGTCGTCGAGTAGTCGAACTCACCAAGCGGATTAGTTCGGACGGTGGGGTTACATGCGGCGTTAGCGGATTATTTATTCGCACCGGTGGAGGTGGCGGCAAGGACGAATCGATAGCAAACAAAGTTAAAATATAGCCCCGACAAAGAAGTAAAAAGGAATAAGCGCGACGATATGGACAGATGCATAATTATTGACTGCAATTTTATAGTAGACGAATTACTAAAGATGAAGGTTGTTAAGTGCACGATTAAATTTTTCGATGACTTGTACTCGAGAACGTAGTTTTTACAAATACTTTTGTGAATTTTTCACCAAATAGTTTCGTGTCATTTCGTAATCATAATGACATGTAATGTGAACCTCATAATTACGAGAAGAAATGAAATGAAACAAAGAGACAGTGAGAGAAAGACAGAAAGAGAGATAGAACTGTGCAGATAAGGTGCAATGAATAAAACCTCGTCGCCGACGAGAACGTCGACACTCGACCTCAAAGGCGGCGGCAAACCTCGACTTTCGCCTTCGATCCCGTCGACAGATGCGCACAAACACACGCCCTTCTCTCGGCTCAACCTTTTTTTCTCACGACGAAAGCTTCCGCTCTAAGCTCCGGCACCAGAACGTCTGATCGATAACTAATCAGACGAGAATGCATGATTTTCTTCAAGTTTTCTTTTCCTTTCTTACCGAATTTCCCCGACCGCGAGGAAAGTGGAATCGCGAATTTTTCCCCTCGCTTCTACGGGTAATTGAATTTCAGATATCAGAGAATTTTCCAGGAAGTGAAAACAATAGCACTGCCGCTCTCGGTTGAAATTCAATTGAAGTTACCTTTGTAAAATATTCTATACCTACTTTTCAGCATACGAATCGAATCTTTCAAAGCTACACGACTGTACGCGTAAAATTATTTGAAGTACACAGTGTATTTTTGAAAGCTTCTCTCTACCCAACATTCTATTCAGATCAAACAAAATACTTTGCGTTCCGCGTATTGTACATAAAGCGCTGGTCAATATAACTGTAATACATTAGCTGTTCTATAGTCTATACGTAAATCAGAGCAAACTACCAAGTGGAGCCTAGAGCGGAGCGTCACGAGAATGCGGAGAAGGACGCGGCCGCACTGTACATATCATGGGTGCAGGGTGCAGGGATTTCACTTACAAGACTTACGATCGGCGTGTCGCGTGCGCTTGCGCTCCCTCGGCGTCGTTCGCGTCGCAGGCGTCTTCGTAGCCGTCTTCACCAGCGACTCCAGCAGCTCGTCGTCGCCGTCCGTCAGGTTACCGTTCGTGTGCTCGTCTCGCAGCAGCGGCCCAAGCGCCGTTCGTCCTGCAAAGGAAATAAATTTTGTTTTCATTCGTTAGTAACTTTAATGTGAATTAATGAAGTTTAGGTATATATATTCAGCGCTTGGAATCTAATAGAGGTGTGTCAAACTACAAAAGAATCGTCTAAAAATACGAGTGCAAGCTTCCACGCAATGCACTATACCCACTCTTGGATCCTCGCAGACACTCGCAAAGCAAAAAGTAGCTCGAGGCGCTCGTTCGCACCACGTTTCCGTGACTCTAATTCGCGAGCTCGAGGCTACGCGCGGAAGCAGGTCAGGGAAACTCGGCATCAGCAGCCAGCGAAAGTAAGGGTCGAGATTCTTTTCAAACTCGACACCTGCTTCCTTTCCACGGACTTTTTTTCTGAGATTACTTGCGAAAGACGATGCACTTGGACTCTTGGTTTTGTATGCAGGGGGGCTGTGTATAGGCATCAGTTGGAAGAGAAATGTATAGGTTTGAGTTTTGTAAGCGGCTGAGGAGATTAGGGCGCGCGATGATTAAGGCGGTTCGAGTTTACAAAGCTGCTTTGGCGTATAGATATTATATTATTGTCTTGGTAAGTCACGGAATTTTCATTGTTGAGATGCTGGAGACTGTTCTTGATGATTCGCGTTTTATATACTGCACATTATTTATGATGTGCACCGCCGATATATGACTGTAAGTGTGGCAGTTATCATTCAGACTGTACGCTTTAACAGTAAAATTTACTGTACGTGATGCAGTAAATTTTATTGTTATGTATAATAAAATTTATAGGGCAGTATAGTAATTTTCATGAAAACTGGTCGTTTCTATCATCCTAAACAGTTATGGTTGATTTTGAGACCAATTTTGCAATTTTGAATAATCAGCAATCAGTTTGGACGACTTGAGGCGCCACCGCAAGGATGTTTTCAAAATCGTCAGTCGAATAAGTCGGGTTCAAATCCCCGTCGGAACAGCGTTTTTTCTTCGGTTTAATGCAGTTTAATTGGCTTAATTTAGCGAAACGTATGAATAATATAACGTGACGATTAAAACTTTTATGATTTTTAATAACTCATCGATAGAAATTACTGTACTGTCTTGTAAAAATAACTGAATTTTAGTCTGTGACGAGATTACCGAACAGTACAGTAAAAATCCCCAGACAAAAAAGTAAAATTTACTGTACGATTTATCTCTGTGATGCGTCTTTCTCCGAACAATTTTCTCTTATTTTTTTGCCTGATGTACCTCTTCATCCCCTTCGGTGTCAGTTGCTCGTGTCTATGTTTCGACTCGTTCCCGTGAAATTTGTGCGCGAGACATCGTATTTAAAATCCAATTCGCGGAGATAAGAAGTAAGAAGGCAAGACAGCTCTCAGTGCGAGAAAGAGAGGTTCAAGAGGAATGAACAAAATCTTTGGAGAAGCTCGGCGTCGAGGAGGCTGAGACAAATTACTCGTCGCATCGCATTAACAGCTAAAGAAAAAAGATCAATGACAAAGTAGAGACGTCTTCTTTATAATCTGAAACGAGAATTTATGCGGCAGTCGATAATCGTGAATTATGCAGTCGCGTTTGATCGAATTAAAAGAGAGGTGTGTATAAAAGAGCCCTTATCAATCGGGATTAAATAAGAATGTTTGCGTATTAAATGAGATGAATAGATATGGATCGATAATATCCAGACAGAAAAAGAGAAGGGTTTGAAAATTTTATTATAACTTTCCTTATTGAGCAGCTATTTTTTATAAGAACGTGCTTGATCTAAAGATACGAGTGTAGTTTTGAATACAAGTAATATTTTTATAATCAGTTTAAGAATAAATTTGAAAAAAAATGCCATTTGCCAACTGCGGCAAAAGCCCAGTTTTTCTCCTCGAAACTGACGCACTTTCCTCGTTTTCTTCGTGTGGGTCTAGAGATGTCTAGTAAAGAACGCTAAAAGAGCGCTAGAGATATACTTTAAAGGGCGCGCGGGAACCGCAGAGAAATTAGGATCGCCCGCACCGTTATACAGCCGAGTAAATTCCTCCGTCTCGGTTATACAGTATACTGGGGCGCGCGAGTGGTGGGCTTAGAGGGCGAAAGGAAGAAAGCGAGTGAGAGAGGGAGAGAGTGGTGGTTATAGTGCTGCCGCAGTTGCGCGTTATATGTATATACACTTTATGTATCCAGCGCATCAGTGAAGCGCGCAGTGCAGAGCGCTTACTCCTAGCTTGGGAAGTACGACTGTATGTTTATGTGGCTCGTATTCCGCGCTCAGAATTTTCGAACGTTAATGTGTCTGTAAAGTCGTGCCTGTGCATTTACGTGGATGCGCATTTGTTGTCTGCTAGTGTTTCCTATACACGTCGTCGGAAACGTCGAACTGACATTAGTCCTACCCATTATGTCACCGTCATTGGAAACAATAGTACGTAGTATACTTTAGATCAAATCGCTTTTATTTTGAAAATCGTCAAAACAGACTGAGATTTAGATTACGTCACAGCTCACGCGTATACACAAAAGGGTCGCTCGAAAAACGTGCGCTCTGCACAAGAAGCCGGCGCAGCTTGACTCTGACGCGTGATATAGACTAGAGCTTCTCTCTCTCTCTCTCGGCCTCTCCATTTGCCCGTCTGTCTGGCTCAAACGGCGCTTTTTCTACTGCGCGAGCTCTCGGCGGCTTACTTTTCTTCTCCCTTCCTTTGTAACTCCACAGTCGAAAGTTTACCGTCGCTACTCTAACACACGTTACAGCTCATATAAGAGGGCTTTCCTTCGCTGTTGATTTTACATTTTATAGGATCGGATAATTTCTTTTTATAGCCTTCGTTGGATTTCAGGAATGCTATTTTTCCGAACGAGCTTCTTTTATTTTTAACGATAATTAAAGTAATGAGCCGGACGAAGAACAAAAATTAGCGCGCAGATTCGTTATTAAATTTTCACTGATTCAAATTTCGCTCCTTTACAATTCCACGATTAAGAATAATTTATTCGTCTATAGCGATCTTATGCATTTTATAAGCTATTCTCGAATCGAAAAATCCAAAACTGAAATGGAAATTATACTTTCTCGCACAAATATTTTATCTAGAAAATCGCATATTCACCTCAGCGAGCTCTCCACGTATACGCAGTTGCTGCAGCCTCCTTGGCGCGCACATAACGCAAAGTCGGCGGCGCGAGTGCTTAGCGGGTTAAAAGGGGCTGCAAGCGAGAAGGGCAAACTTATGGCCGAGACTTGAAGAGCCGTGCGCTTACGCCTAGAGTTTACGAGATCGTGCCTACTTCGCGAGGCTCGATGTGGGCATACGAGGATAAAAATTCCGCAACGTGTTGGTGGTCGAGTGAGTTGATGGAGCTGAGTTGCTTGTTTTTGAATAAAATATTTGCGATGATTTTGGTAGCTTCGTCATTCCACGAGAACTTAATGCTTTAGTTCTTGATTAAAGGCATCTACACTATAACAGAAATCTATTCAATCCAGCTTCGAGTGTTGGATTTCATTGCTTTGTATGAAAATATAATTTTCAAATTCTGCATCGAAATCTTGAACTTACAATCGATTAATTATTCTTGTCTAACGATGGAACCTGACTAGAAGATAATCCCTCGTCGAAGAACAAGGTAAGAGATATACAATTAAAAGTAGCGCGGTAGTCGATACGACGACAGGTATAAATCGAATCTTCATCGTCTGGCGCCTTTCTTGAGTAAGCAAAGAGACAGCTCATAAATCTTCCGACCGCTCTGTACCAGTTCGTTACTCGCTATGAAACATTACGTGCCGATGCGTTTGTCTCTCGTGTCGTAGTTGGGATTACGCGCGACTGAAAGACAGAGACACACGCGAAACTTTGTGGTTTACTTTGAAACAAGCAAGTTTTTCTCATTTTACATTTCGCCTTGATATTGCGTGGACTAACTTTGCGAGACGAGCGTTGTTTTAATCAGATTTTTTAATTTCCTTTGTGTACTTTTGAGATAGCTAAAATATTCAAGAAAATTCGGTTAAACATATTTTGTATATTTCGCGATAGAGTAGAAAAAATATAGCGTCTTTATTTCGAAGGATTTTTCATGACACTGACAATGAGTTATTTAAATTTTATAAAGTCGTTTGTGACCAGTCAACTTTATAGTACCGAGCATTAGTTTTCATTTTTAATTTAGCTTTTAGCGACTTTCGGCCCTATGTAATATCAAAGCACACGCTATCTTCTTAAGTTTCAAGTTTATGTGCTTAGCTACACTCGCTGTAAATGATTACGTTGAACTTCCAACTCTTAAGATGAGCCGTAGTTTATGTTGACATAAAATATACATAAAACAAGAAAGTAGATACTTAAAAAAGCAATTTTGAACAAAAATTGAAGAAGTATGCAGCAAGATGATTTCTTAAATAATTGAATACCAACGTTACGAAATGTACGTGCATAAAATAATGAAAAAAAAAAAAAAACAAAACAGAAACAACGTACTTGCTTCAGAGAGAAAAGAAAATACGGATGAGACTGCAGCGAGACAGGAAATTTAGTGCACCGGTGTTTCTTATCAAAGGGGGAGCTTATCCTGCCAGCCGCGGAATAAACAGTCGTTTAAGGTGCGCCCTGGGTGCATTTTTCGAAAGTTCAGGTAGCTCGTTGCTCGCAGACTTATCTCGCAAAAAGTGACTTGTTCGTAATGTGTGTGCGCTCGCGAGGCAAAGTTTGTGCAAGCGCCCAGACGACCTAAGTAAATCAGTGAGCGTCTACGCGCGCACATATACCTGCACATGGTTTAATAAAGTTCACTGACGCGTAAAAATTGCAGCATCTCTGTTTACCGAGAAACTGAATTGTTTATGCCGTATTTGCTTAATAATGCCTGTTCATATCTTGGCTCCTGTAAATCATGTATAACTGTGAGAGTGTTTGCTTGGCCAGATTTTATGAGATAAGATTCCTTTCTATCACAGCACCACTAAGGTAAACACAAGGATCAGTGGTAGAAACATGAAAAGCAAAGGTGGGATTGTGCGAGCGGTTGGATTGCTTCTTATATAGAAATTCCGTCGCCAGTTTCTCGTTATACAAGGGCGTGCTTCCGTCGATATGACAAGAACGAAAGGAATAGAAGAAGAAGAGAAAGCTAGGAAGAATAAGAAAAAGTGGAAGAAGCTTACCGTCCTTGCGCTGCCTCCTCCACGGCAACGTGCCGTGGATGCTCTCGACGTCGGAGATATCGCTTCCCAGTAATTGCCTGAGTTCCGCGTCCGCCCGATCCTCCTTCGTTCTGAATTTGCCGACCTGAAACAAGAGATAGAAAAGTAGTCTTCTCTGTGCGGCGGCGTACTTTCGACGTGGAGCAGTAGCCGGGAGAGAGAAAGATCGAAAAGGACGTGGAGAAGGTAAAGGAGGCGGAGAGCTGAACGAGGAAAAAGAGAGAATAGCGAAGAAAAACAAGCGTTAGCGGGCCAGGACCGGGGCAAATTGGAATGTGTGTGCTTTTTTTGCCCCCTCCCACCCCTCCTTCACCCTCTTTCGAGTTCCGCGAGAGTTTCTCGCCGAGGAAATTAAACAAAAGTTTTTATAGTACTTGTATTCTTCTGACTGCGCTGAATTTACTCGGGGAAATTCTTCGAATCGGACGCATTACCCGGAAATCTCTTTGAAATGTATGCTATGCATTGGTTCGTTGTTGTTTTTTGGCTTCTTTCGAATTTCGTTTAAAATACTGGATACTCCCATACCCCACAAACAGTACAAAGCTCTCCTTACTCTTGGTATACCCGAGAAACCCCTTTCGCAACAATCCAATTTGCCGCGGCTTCTTCCTCGTATGGGAGAACAGGATCGCGTTCGAGCGCTATCGAAAAGTCAAAGCCGAGAGCAGAGCCAAGCCTCACCTCTGTTATCATCTTGCCTCTGGTCTTATTTCTCTCCCGATGATTGGCCTTCTTTTCGAGCTGCTGTAGAACGCGTTCACGCGTCGTCCTGTATTCGAGAGCGAATTCGGATACGATGCGACAGAATTCGTTGGGCTTTGTGTCCTGTACTCGATGCAGCGGTATTCCCAGCCAGAGGATGAATTTGTGGAAGCGATTGATTATCCGCCGGTGTACGATGCTCAAGACGATTATTCGTTCGGCGCAATCGGCCAAAAATTCCGACATTCTGAAAATAAAACCAAATTTAGTAAGTATATCATCGGATAGAATATACACGTTCAAGTAGTAAAGCCAGAGATTGGTAAGACGCGTAATGTGACTTGAGGAAAGTAAAAATAGTCAAAGCTATGGCGCTACTTTGATAATTAATAAACGATTTTCTCACCAACGTTCGTTACACTAGCAAGAAGTGCTTGGAAGAAGCCATATATAACGTTATATACACGATTAATGGAGTCTGAGATTTCTGGCTGAAATCCAAGTTTTGCGAACTTCCGAAAATCCAAAAACGTGCAAAATGAAAAAGCCGAGCGGGAAGTTCGTAAATCGATGAAATATTGAGTCTCCCGGCTCTGAAGTATCGGGCATCTATCTCTATTATATATATCTTTCTTGCTCGCTTTCTCGGTTCGATACTCACTTGACCTTCATCATCGTCGAGCCGTCATGCTTCGTAATCAACTTTAAATGATCCCAGGACGCCTTGCACTCGCTCTCGAGCTTGCCTATATTCGATGCCAGCTCGTCGAAGTCGATCTTTGATGCCCTAGTCACAGCTCCGATCTAGAAATCAGAAAAATTGAATAATAAAACCTCTCTGCAGCTTGAGAATTCACTGGTCACGACATTTTTTTTTTTAGATTTTTAAAAGTAGTAAGTACAGCTATGAACTTATTGACGAGGAAGAAGGGTTTTTAGTTTGATCAGAAAGTTTTTGATTACAGAAAGCTCGATGACGTTTTTTCGTTTAAAACTTTAAATTGCATAAGAAGTTTGTGCAAAAAGCTGTATTTTCACAAATGATGAAAGTTTTATACCGAAAATGTAAAAGCTTTCAGGCATTTATTCCAGATAAATACTGTGCATTACGAAGATGTTTTAATTAAATTTTTAAAATGTTTTAAAGCACGATTTTATCATACGTGTAAGTAAAAAGCGATATCAACGAAGAATATATAAATTGAAATACCTCTGAATATAAATCTGTGGAGTCGGGAAATTTCTCCATAACCATGTGACAGAGATGATGAAGTAGCGAATGCTTGTGCACGGTGTCCTTTACTTCGGGTACTTTAGCTAGGTATTCCAACTGAAATCCCTTTACCTGTGAATGAAAAAGTACATTTTTAATAGCCTGACTCTTATGAAAAAGCAGATAAATTGTAAAATTTATTTGCTGAAAATGTTCGCTCCATGCTCTATATTCTTCAGACGAATATGAAAATCCCATTCAAGATTCCCTTTGGATGAAACAAAGAAGCATCGATTTCGAGGACCCAATTTAAAAGCTTTGAACCGCGACAGCGACAAAATTCGAGTGTCCATCATTATTCAAAGTCCTTCTCCTGGACTTCAAACGAAACCCGCGTCCGCAGAAAATGAGAAAAAAAGCAGACAGAGAGGCTGGTTCTTTAAATCTCAAAGGGAACGCGGGCTCTTCGATTTCGCGTCCACATTTATCACTTATACCACTCGGGAGCCTCTTCTTCTGCAGCGAGCGAGCTCTTATCGGACAGCCGTGTGCAGGAGGTAATGTCGTGCGGCCGAATTAATCGATACAGAACCGGCGAGGGTTATAGAGAGACGTCCAGAGGAATAAGAGAAAAAGCCGGAGGAGAGGATTAAGCGGATGTCATTTGGCTGGCTTTCAATACCCACCTCATTTCCGTTGAGGAATATCCCGATCGAGAGGAGCGTGCTCAGAATGCCGCGGAAGGTCTTATTCACTCGCAGGGTCTCCATTCCCTGCTTCAGATCCATCAAAGGGTCCGCAATTTCCTGGAAGTCACAAATGTCGTCGGTTCTTTCAGTGTGCTCAGCTGCAGCGTTTTGCCAGTTATATATGTATACGTTGTTGTGTGTTGAATATATGTATGTGTGTGTGTCGAGCTCTTTTCTCCTGGCTATGCATTTTCCTGACCCCGTTTCTCGCGTTTCAAACTCCCTCGCGTATAAGTAAGTATACACATACATAGCATCGACCGCGCGCGCGCGTATCGTCCCGTCGCTGACTCTTCTCTCTTGTTTTGCTATTGCTACGCGTTGTTCTATGACTCTCGCTGCGTGTTTTCTCGTTTCTTCTCCTTGTTCTATGCATCGACAATGAAGAAGAACTTTCCGCGCTCACTCTCGCGACTTTTTGCTTCTCGGCACTCGTTTTATTTTATGAGTTCGCCAAGTTTTGACGCTCGTCTTTGTCGATGCTTCTCTACTCTCGCGGATAACGAATGAAGTTTTACCGCCGTATATTGCTTTCCAGCCAGCTCTTTGTGAAACGCGATGCGCGCTCTTCAAATGACGCCTACGCCGCCGCTTTCTCGAAATTGAAATGCTTCGTGGAATTTTATTTACGGCGCGTACTCGTGATATGAACATAATTTATCGGCACTTTGTCCCTGCGACGATAAAAAAAGGGTGAAAAACAATTTCGAAAGCAAAGGAATACAAAGAAAATGGTGCCTTTGTATTTAACATTAACTTTTCAATGCAGATGTGCGCAGCATATCGTTCCTTCAAGCCGCGAATACCTGTATGTCTCTACGACGAGTCTGACCGGAGCACGAACTTTACTACTTACTCTCGCACGACTTATTGCCGTTTTCTTCTCCGACAGCATGACAACATTTTTTCGCTTTTATAACGTTTTTCCGTTTACTACATAATAACTCTTGATGTTAACATTTCCATTACAAAAAAATTATGTTTATGACTCAAAAATTCAACGACCCCAGAAAATAACTCAACAAAAATATCCAAAATTCAGAATAAGCCATCAATTGCTTCATTTTTGTGCCTTCAAACTCCCATGAGGCTGCGCATCTTGGAAGCTCGCAATTTGCCATCTCTCACAAAGACCCCACGTCGCGTTCCATTGTCAGCTCATTATACGCCAGACACTTCCTTCCAGTTTCGCGGTATAGTACAGTTGCCTTATTGGCCCTTGAGTACGCGCAACAATGTTTCGGTAACTCGGGAAATTGATTCACGATTACACGTCGGACGCGCGAGTATACGTGCGCGGAAATCCAAACGCGCGCGCGCGCGCGCCACCGATTAACACACTCGGTTTACGTCAGGACACTATTCCGACAGCTGCGAAGACACGGAGGCGGAGCTAAGTCGCGTCCGGATTTTGACATTGTTCTCGGAATGGAATTCCGCAAGGAATTGAGAGCTGCAACGTACGACGCCAAGGAAGATGTATGTTTTTCCTCGTTAGATTATTCGAATATTTGAGATTGCGCTCGCGAGAAAATTCTTGTTTGGAAGAATGTAAACTTTTGATACCGGGATTGGATATGGTTATTAATTTTGTCCTCTTTTTATTAGAAACTTATTTTAGAGCTAAATTTTAAAATTTCCCGATAAATTTCTATCATTAATTGATGTGTGCCATCGATAGGAAAAATATAGGGGATTTTGCCGCATCGAGATTGCAGGAAACGAGAAAAGAGCCGAGTCATGAGTAGCTTAAGACCTTGGCCGTAAAGTCGCTCGTATAAAGCTGTGGCTTGGCTCGCCGCGGTACCTATACTTACCTTTTCCGAATTTTCAAAGTCAAGCTTGAAAGCCCAGAGTTTCAATCTGGCTGGAAGCTCGGAAATCGATGCCAAAGTTAACAGAAATTGCTCGGCTGATCCCAAAGGAAGATCGGGATTGGCGGCCTGCGCCTCTTGTATCCTGGATCTTTCCTCCTCGGTTGGTAACATTGTCAATAATTTCTGTCGGAAATTCGAAAAGTCAATAATAGTTAAGTCCTTTCCTGTACGCGTATGTAACGCAATAAATAATAATATTATAGAAAATCTTTGTACGAAGAAGAATATAAAATTACCTCGATGCCTTCTCGGTTCATAATGGTAGCGTCCATTTTCAAGATAGCCGTTTTGATGGACCTTGGAGGTGGTAATTTCGTCATACCGATATTAATGGCGTTCGATCGCTTGTGATCGAGCACGATAATTTCCTTGTTTTTGTTCATTTCTTGCTGCTTCTGCAGGTATCCAGCGTAATGGAAAAAAACAGCGAAAGTTAATGATGATTGAAAATGTTACAATGCACTGCTGATGTACTTTCTTTATAATTAAATACGCTATTATATATATATTATATACAGATATTATACAATTACAATTCGTATGCACTTTTGCATATATATAGTATAGGAATATAGACAGGATTTTGTATTTACAACGTTCAGAACAAATAATCACGAACATGAAAGACAATGCGGGACACAAAGCGCGCTAATTGTTAGTGCACATGAGAAGCACAATGCATTTGTCAAAATACACATACATGCATGGATCTCCAACGGAACAATATGTAGGTATATCTATTACATTTTTATTATACATATTAAGCGTGGACGTGTTTAATGAAAGCTGAGTGACATATGATTGCGCGTAATATTTTTGAGAATTGTAAAAGCCACGTGATCCACATTTTAAAGCAATCCCTTACAGCTCTCGTAAAAGTGAAAAGAACCATAGCAATACGATATGATATGATGATGAAGGAAATTCATTTGCTGCATTTCTCTGCCACTATACATTTTTTAACATTAAGGTTGACGCATTAGCGCTTTTAATACGACAATACTTGAAATGAAGTCTGGTTATAATTTATAATTATATAGCACTCACATAATAATTATACATTTAATAAAGTAATTACTCTTGCTGAAGCTGCATTTCATATCGTAAATTATGATCATTTCAAAACTCGTTAAGCCAGCCATTAGCCAGGAAGTATAAATCAAGGATATATGATTACAGAACAATGGCCTGCTTAAATAATGCATCATCGAAGGTGATAAATATTCAAGCATATTTTTCTAAAATAATCGATATTTCGCCTAGAAGCCACAATATCGCTCACCTTTTAAATTACGTATAATAGGTATACAATGCAGAAAGTCTGAGCCATAAGCGATTGCAGAATGTGCGCGGCGGTTAAGAAAGGCGAAGAAGTTAAAGTGAAAAAAGTTAAGTGAAACTCACCTCCTGTAAATATTTATCCGGCATGCCAATTTTCGTTCGAGATTTGCGTGCGAGCACCAACGATATAATTTGCAAAGAATACAAGAAACAGATTAGTCGGTTTTTGCGGCAAACCATCACCACCACCCAACCACCGTCTCACAAAATTATTATTATTATTATTATTCTTATTATTATTAATCAATGTTTATTAATCATCGTTGTGTCGTTCGGTGTTTCTGTCAGTAGTGTAACACGAGTCTTTCCATTATGTATATACAACATTCAATTGTACTGCGATCGGTGTGACAGTATTATCTGCATGGACTCCTGTCGTTAATAATCCGTAATACAGCGCAGCGGCGCGATTATTTAAAGCGAACGATATTAATCAGCGTCAGCGCGACACGGGTAAACGAGTGAAAAATCGCTACTCATAGAATAATTGTCAGTGTCGTTCATATCGCTGTGCAGTCTTGATTGACAGGAGCATATGGGTCATTATTATGCGATGCTTGTTATTATTTCAGTGCTTATTACTTCTATACGAAGTGTTTCTGTCAGAATTTATTACGGAGTAGTTCGAGATACGCGAAATTTGAAGATCCGCATCATTATTATTAAATTATTAACTGCGAATCAAGAATTTTCTCATATTACTTAATTTTCCTGATTATCCATTGATGACTTCGTAAAAGCCAGCCTTTATAGGTGACATAAGCAATTACAAGTAGATGAGAACGGATAGTCCAACGAACCCATCAAACCCACGATAGTAACCGCAGACGTCTTTGAAAGACCGGTAGATCCTGCAAACGACGACGACGACGACGACGACGAAGGACTCGCGGTAATTTAAGGGCAGTCCGAGAAACCGCGAAATTCCCCTCGTTTCCGATGATCTGTCGCAAGAGCTTGCTTGCCTCACAGACGGAAAAAGAAATGGAGAGAGTGAGACGGAGAGATTAATCGGTAAATCGTTCGTATTAATAACGCAAGTGTTGTGTACGAAGCGGAAAGAAAGCCGAAGAAATATTATGTTGACTCGTGAATGGAAACCCGCGAGTCACTATACACATGAAGAGGCTGGCACTCGAGCGTATAACGCTAGTATAGGCGCGGTGCAGTGAGAAGAAAAATCGATTGCAAGTTACTTTTGCCGATCGTTTAAAGTATCATTCTTTACCCGATGGATTGCGTTCTGCCTCGTCACGCGTTTACGTGCGGGGAAGCAGATTATACCTATGCGCAAAGATATTTTCTCAATTTACTCTAGATTATTTTGTACGTATACAAAGTGCTATCTTCGTATTGCAATAAAAATTCATGAAAAAAAAAATCCAATTCAAGGTCAATCCCGGTGTGTCTGAGCTTGGAGAGCGCGCAAGAAGCATCGTATCCAACAAAGAGAAGAGAGAAGATCCGAACTTTCTCACGAACTCTCGGAGAGAGACATGTATCTGTATATATACCTTCGAAAAATCACTTTCAATTGCGCTCACTCGCGAGCGCGCGCGCGCGCGAATCGAAAGGGCAAATCTCCCGCGGCAATTACGCGGTTTAATTCGACGCGCTCCGTTTGCCCTGAGCGCGAAGATAATGCTTGCAGCCTCGCGCAGAGCAAGAAAGGAAGCGCCGAGTTAGTTTCGCAGGACGAATGGCTCCGCCTACTTCGCACGCTCGCGTATAACCTTCGCGGCTGTCGTTGCTGTATATATATATATATATAGATGATCTCGTCTCTTTCTGATGCTCTTCTTGAAGTAACGAGATATTGTGCGCGCGAGAGGGGATGATAGCGATAATTCTCGCGTAGCCCGATTTTCCTTTGTTTTATTTTTCTTTGGCTCTAGTTGCGGAGGGCGGCAACAATGAAGTCGGCCGTAATAAGGCCGGATCACGCGATCTAGAAACTTTCAGCTTGTGGAATGTAGCGCGATGCTTTTGATAAGAAAGCTCTCGAGGAATTATAGGAAGACGTCATTTGTTACGTGCTGATGGCGTGTAAATTCTCTGTCGTGCTTTATGTCTCGAATTATTGCGCGGTCATTAATGAGATTTGTTGAATAACTTTAAAGTGTTGCTGCGGATCGTTGTCTCTTAATATATTTTCATCAGACCACATCACTATGCAATATTACACTATTAAATTAAGGAACTCGATTCAGGCACGAAAATACGCATCACTTGCGAAATTGTACACCATTTCGTGGTATAGTATCTTCTGGGACGACTGCGCGATCTGAGAATCGAGATTCTTATGGGTGTACGAACAATCGAGACAAATATAGAAATGTAATTTTATACGGGAGAAGGTCGCGCGTGCACCGAAAGGGATTGGGAAAAGGGCAAGGATGCGCGAGAGATAACGAGAAGGCAAGCGCGCGCAGAGAATCCAGGATTAAGCTCGTAATCTCGAGTGCTATTGCGACAGAGGGAAATACTTCAATTATACTCTCCTCCCCCTCTATCTCTACAGTTTGGAGCCTTTTTGTTGGTCTTTTTGCTGAGGCTTCTGGACAAACTGATTTATTATTCATGCGAGCAATACTCGCGGTTATGAGAACTTTTCTTAATTATTAAATACTGAAATCATACCGAAGCTTAACAATTGTTTCATATTTTGGTATTGTTTGAAAAATCCAGCAAGTATACTTTATAAAATCTGAACAGAAATTCGAAAACAATAGCTATGACACTGATATATCTATAGAAAATTCCATTCCTTTGGTCTAATCTTCTCTCAGTTCAAGAAAGATTTCTAAAGATATCGATGGCACAAAGACGTGTACCTAAGGCCTATAATCCCGCAGAAAATGGTGGTATCAAAATACCGCGACGTCTGTAGGTATATAATCCAAAGAGACGCTTCATCGAAAACGCGCCGCACGAATACAAGTAGAAGTTGAGCGGACGAGCGATATTGCGCAACAATATATAGTGCGGAGAGCTGCTGATATTACGTGATATCGATGTCATGTTACGCCCTTAGTTTTCTCTCGAGAAGAAGCGAGAAGCCGCTGGCCATTGTGTCGCGATATTGTACCGAAGGCAGCTTATACACGGGTTTGATGAATTTCTCACCGCTGTTTTCTCTCGCCAGCTTCGCTTGCGTTGGTGCTCTGTACTCGAGAGCTTTCATAATAGGACGAGTTTCTGCTTTATTCAGTCGATCACTGATCAAACTTTACCAATGCGCCACTACCAGAATTGTGTGTATTTTAGGGGAAAAAAAAAACTTTTCGTATTTATATAGGATAATTTTTTTTCGATGAGAAACACAATAATTGGCTGCTTCTCGGAGTTTAATATAATCCAAATCCTATAACGCGAGTAAAAATGTCTGAGTAGGTGGAATTCATCGTGATTGAAGAGAAGTTATGAAAAAACGAACTGCGACGAAAGCTCGAGATCCATTAGAAATCGAAATGCGGGGTAAGAGGACGCGGTCTTCAATTTACGGGAGAGATCCTTTCCTGAAATTTCCGAACGAACCCGCATCGGATTTATATAATCAAAAGCGCCTGATAATCGAGAGTTATGCCCGAGAGAAGCCGGTATAACGAGCTTGCGCGAGGAGTTGACCGCAGCAGCGGGTAACCCGATATCGGTTCCCTTCTTTTCAGCCACGACGAACGCCAGCAGCGAGAGATCCTCTTTAACTTGGCCGCAGCTGTGTCTCGCGATGACCTTAATGAATGGGATTTTGCGAAACTTGTTATATAAACTATGGACCATCCATTCTTTATATTAGTCGGCTTTTTTATTTACTTCTCGTTCGTGATGTTTCGTTTATACAGTAGTGTCGGTCGTCGTGCTTCTTCACATTATTATATTGTACTTGCAATTGTGTTGGACTCGTGTGATTAATGCGTGGTGAAGTATACAAGTGGATTGTTAGAATGTATCAAAGTTTGTATTATGTACGCTATTAATAGTTGGCCAATAGCGCGCAGATATTTAGTGTATTAAGCAAAAGTTTGTCGGTTATTTACGTAGATAGTATATAGAGTATGTGAATGAATCATCGGATCATATACCCACGTGTTTAGAGGTGTGATAATTATTATTATATTTTGGTGACTTTTTCTTTCGACAAATCAACACAGACATATGTGGAAACAGTTAAGAGATTCACCAATGTAAGATGAATGTCTCGATCAACGTATACAGTTCGCGTGTAAAATCAATTATTTTCAAAAATCACGACATATTGCGAGACATTCATCTGATCCCAGAGTTAAGAATTATGTACAATGAGAAGTAAAAGAAGTTTTTGGAAATGGCCATATAATACATCATCTCGAACGAGATATCATCGACGATCAACCCGATATAACATCTTTTGGAATTATACCCGTGATAACGTAAAGCTCACCTTGGTGATGAGATCCTTGGCTCGACTCTCGAAGAGGTGCTCGAGTTTCTGGGTGTCTACGGGTATGGGCGACAGCTCGTCCCAGATCATCTTGTTCTTGTCGAGCCTCGACAGGATGATCGGGTCGTCCCTCACCTCCTTCCAGAACAGTTTGACCGTCTTCTTGCTCTTCTTGTTGCTCATGGTGGACGGCGGCTGCTGCTGCGGAGGTGGCACTGGACTCTTTGGCGGATCTGTAGGCGAGGACCTCAGCGTCGTCAGCGCCGTCGACTTGAGGTTCACGCCGAACAGGGGTGGCGGTACTGTGGGCAGAGGAGGTGGTGCTCGAAAATTCGGTGGCGGTGGTGGTGGCGCTCGCGCGCACAGTGCTGAACCTGATGGAATGGGAATTACAATTAGTATAATAACATCGCAATTTGCGAATTTTAAGTTGACATAACGAATTGAATTTGTTCTTACCGGGTGAAGGAGCCATTGGCGGTGGAGGAGGTGGCACACCGTTGGAAATGTTGACAGGGCCGAGGACATCGATCTCATCGTCCGAGTTGAGATCGGTAAAGTCCAGGTCGCAGAGATTCAGTGGCCTCTTGAGCTTGTTAACGAGTTCCTCCCAGTGAAGCTCGTTCTCCGACTTCTTGACTTCGGTCAGTTTTGGCAAGTTGTCGTTCGTCGGCGACTTGAGGACATCGGCCTTCGACTTCGACTTGGCCAGACCCTCCTTTGCTTTTGAGATCAAACCGCTTACGTCTCCTATCCTGCAGTTACCGAAGCCACAAAAAATTAGCATGCCATATACATAAACGATTACAAATAAGTAGCAGACGATTCTGACCTGGACACCTTCTCCTCGACGGGGCTGTTGGGAATGAGATTCTGTGCGGTGAGCTTCTGGGTGAGATCCTTGACGGTGCCCTCGCGTTTGAGCTGCAGCACAACTCGCCGGTCCTCGTCCTCATCGGCCGTGTGGTTGCCCTCGTCGCACTCGACGCCCTCGTCCGGGCTTTTGCCGTACCAGGGAGTCTGTTGCTGCAGCTGCTTCTTCTCCTCGGTGTCGAGTTTGTTCGCCGCGTTCATCAGAGGCGTCAGGTCCTTTCGGCTGTTGCCTCGCGCCAATTTGTTCGAGTCGCCGACGCCGTTCGTGCGCGGCTCGTAGCCCGACGTTCCGTTCGTGTAGCAAATTCCGTTGAACGGACCTGTTGAAAAATAATAAACATTTAGACTTTATCCCATATTCATAGTATATTTTCACAGCGAATTCTAGGAAATAAGCAGCTCTCGAACGCTTGTTTACACTGAATATTTTTCAGCGAAACATCTCTCCTCGTGAAAAGAAAGCAGCAGCAGTAGCATTTTGAGATAGAAAGGATACGATTCGCGGCGGCCGAAAGCCACACTGCACGCAAGTTTATATACGCTTATTCGCAAGCAGCAGAGCGCGTATAGAGAGCAAACAAAAAGCGAAAATAAACGTCTTAGCGCGCCGCGCCGTCGCCGTTACTTTATTCGATAAAAGCAAGTTTATCCGCGCGCGCGCGGGGCGCCGATGAAAAAAGAAACACTCAGCGTCAACAAAAGCTCAACCCCAGCTAGAGAAGGTTAGCCGGCGGGGCAAAAAAGACTCGACTCTCGAGAAAAGCAGCTCTCTCTCTCTCTCGTTCGTTTTTCTGCTGCAGCTGAATAACCCCTGAATTTTCCCCAGACGCGCAATCGAAGCCATCGACCGAGTGTAAGTATATGTATAGTCCAAAGTCGGAACTATATACTTCAGCTTTCAATTTTCGATTTGGGAGAGAGAGTTCTCTGCAGCATCAGGAGTATTATACTGAAGTACACAGAGCAGCATGCGTGGAAAGCGGTTTTTCCGTAAAGTATATCGCGAGTCGGCAAACCGGTCGAGCATATAGGCAGGTAGTTTTATTCTGAAAGAGTAAGTATATAAGAATCGTTGTAATACTCACTGTCTTCGTCGGGGTGTCCGATGGAGGCTCTCATGTTGGCCGTCGCCTCCTGCTGCTCCCTGATGAAGCTTCGCTGTCTCTCGGCGCGCTCGCGGCGACGCCTCAAGGCCGGCGTCACTCCCACGTCCACTGCAACAGTTACAAGACTCCGTTTTATATAGCATATAATCTGTCGTGCTGCTTGCTTTTCGCGCTAGCTCCATTACTCCTTCTTTTGCGTTATTAATTATGTTCGTTCACCGCGCAACAGGAGGAGGAGAAATCGCATTTTTATCCGGCGGATGCTCGCTTTTATGCCGGAGAAACGCGCTTGCAAGCTGGCTCTATAATAAAGACTGGGGATGGTGTTGTTTTGTTTTCCGTTTATGTACTATTAATATACACTTTATCTCGCGTGCTCTCTCTTTCTCTCTTTGTTTTTCCTCGCTACTGATGGTATAATACGAGAGGATGTTTGTATTAGAAAAATTTTATTTTGTAATTTTATAACGCTAGTATACGTGTAATGAAACTTTACATTAACTAATTTACGACGAAGTTATGAACTGTAAACCTCCCTCCAAATTTCCACTATAACAACTTATTGCAGCGACAGTCTACGTGAGCAGCCCGAGAAAGCCGTTAAATCAGCGTTACAACTCTCTTAAATAACTCATAAGCTATCGCAAGCATCATTACAACGACGTCTCAACGCATAAACATAGGTTACGTTCTATCGCTGCAAGGAAAAAAACTATACTGGTACTGCGCGCGCAAAGAAAAACGACGCTTCAGCCGCGAGCGTCAATCAGCTGATAGTTTCGAGTTCCCCCCGCGAGCCGACCTTGGGGGTTAATTTGTACTAGTCGACCTGGTAGGCGGTGAAGTTCAGATTCATCAAGAGCCTCCTATAGTTGCGTCTGCAATGGCTGCGCTTTTAATGACGAATTTACGAGCGTCTGCGATGGAAATGCGCGCGATAAAAAGGGCTGATTGGACGCGCAGTTGCGCACGAGCTTGTGGTGAGAGAAGAATCGAGAAAGTGCCCATCAGAATTATCCGATTGTATAATGTAGTTTTCGATTCTTGTATTTTTGTGAATTCATATCCGACGCGAGAAAAGTTGTGTACTTTTTAGCGAGAAAATCTCATATACTTTCTTCCATCTTTTGTGTCTATAGCCGCACTGATACACCGCAGCAGTCTAACGTTATCTCGTATGTGAGAAACTTCGGAAAAAGTGAAAATAAATTCTAATGAAGCATGTTGGCTTTCTTTCAGAACGTTAATTATCCCGAGGTTCAGTTAAACTATGTACAAGTATAGAAATCGTTTTTAATACACGCGAATTGAGATTCCCAGCCTTTCTCCAAGAAAATATTGAATTTAATAAGAAAATCCAAAAGAAGAAGCAATAACAATGCTGACGATAAACTTACGCGCTCCCTTGTTCTCCTTGTAGCTGCCGTTCATCTGAACCTCGCCTAGGCCTTGTGAGCTTTGTGAGCTGCTCGACTCGTCGTCCTCGTCGTTGGAGATGGCAGCGGACGAGTTGAGGATGCAGTTCTGGTTACCGAGACCGCCACCGTTGCTCAAGCCGTTGTTCAGAGAGTTCAGGCCGATCGTCGTGTTGTGATTGTTCAGCCGAGGACTGGAGCATAGCCGGGCGTTCAGAGCCATCGAGAGGGGCGACGTGCCGGTCGAGTGTCGCCGTGATTTCCGACGTTCGTGCGAGTCCACCAGAGATTTTCGGTTGCGTAGCGTTTTTCTGAAAAGACGTGGATGTTGTTTGAGAACTGGAAAATTATGGTTGGTGCGCATTTTTCAAAATTATTTAATCACACTTGACTATGAAAGTTACTTAATTCACTGTTAAAAATAAATTTCCGTGGAAATCACTGGAATAAGAATCTTATTTCGTGTCGATGACTTATTAATGTATTATAGGAATGCAGATCAATCGAGATTTAATATAAAAATTTACTCTAATTTAATTTCAAGCGCGGTATAAAATTACTTTCAGTTTACGTACATAAAAATTCATCCCTATTTTATAATGTATGAATGAACTTGACTTTATAATATATGAATATACAGACTAAGCCGTTTATCCCGCCTGCGTCTTATTGAAATTATTCCGTTCCACCCGAAGAAGCATAATAATCACATCTCATCAGACACCGAGATACAACAATAGTCGCCCTCGTCACGCTCAGCGTATACATGGCCCACCGATCATAAACTGACCTGATGTTGTCGTCGAGCTGTCTAATCGGCGAATCCCGGTCGTTGCCGTCCTCGTGGTGCAGTACCGCCTCGTAAATCTGAAACTGCCTGAGCAGATCCAGATCCGTGCCTTGCTTGCTCATGTATCTCTGAATAATGCCCTCGATGCCCTGCTCCTCGAGACAGTCCACCTGGTCGTAGTAGGTGTCCTGGTCGGGAATGCCGTTGAGGCACTTGTTGACGAGCGTCGTCGCGTAGATCAGCAGCTCCGTATCCGCGGCGTCGTAGTCCTTCAGCAGCTTCATCACGTTCGTCCAGGGTATCATACCTCGCGACGTGTCCACCGAACGGATGGCTCGTACCAGCAGCAAACTGTTGGTCTCGACGTACTCGACAAACACGAGCAGCAGCTTCAACGCCGTCTTGACCACTAGCCGGAAACGACTTGCTATCAGGGTGTACAGCCATTGCACGGTCTGGCCGTGCTCCATTACGCCGTTCATCCCATCCACGTAGAGCATCACCTGACCGAGGGCTGTGAACATTCGAATAACGGATTATAAGTATATCATTTTGTTAGCTACCGTATCGTCGTCGGGAAAACCAATCAACGACAAACATCGGAAACTTCATGGAACAAAGTTACGCCAAAAGTTTGCGCGCAAGTATACAAGTGAAAGATCCTAATGAAATTAGGCAAGGCTGTCATAATTTGTCTCATGTTTCAAAAGTTTCGCAGGGTTTATTTGATTAGCGGTTACTGTTGCCTTCGTATCTCTCTCTCTCTCTCTCTTTGACTCGACGTCCGAAGCACTTTTCTCCCGGTGCGGTGCGCGGAACGCAAAAACAAAAGAAACAGAAAGTTTCGCAAATCCGTGTTAACTTTTTAACTAGTTGGGCAATCCGCAATCAAGGTGAATTTGTCAGAATGACAAATTACACGCAGCTCGTGCCCTATACACGCTTCAAAAAAATTTATCAGCGCGCGTGATTTAATAAAAATTACGCCGTCGTAATTTACGAATCGCTCGCAGCCCCGTTACGAGATACTTTATCGGACATTATCTCGGCAGTGAGCGACAAATCTCGCGACGATATAATCGCAAGAGAGAGAAAGAGAGAGAGAGACGCCCTTACGTTTCCCGAGCAATGAACCGGTATTTATTGCACAAAGCGAGCGATAACGCTACGTTTGCCTTGATCCAACAAGCTCTCGAGCGCGTCGATATACTCTCCTCTCGGAAGCGTATACTGTCTACCCTATATAATAATATACTCGAAAGTTGAACCGCAGCGTCTCGCAACACGAGGTTTCGAATACACATCGACGACAATAGCGTGCGACAGCTCTCGCGCGCACAGTGGCGTCTCCTCGAGAAAAGTGTCGATCGACTGGAAATATCTGGTTAATCGGTCGGATAGCTCGATCTTAATTCCCCCGGGGAGATACAGGGACAGACCCCTCTTATTTCATCTATTACATTTTTTATTTCACTTTTTATCCTCAGGATAAAAAGTGAGTAAGACGGCATAAGAAAGGGAAAGATCCCGTATCAAGGGGAATATTATATCTATATACATAACGCACAGCGGGAAAGTAAGTAATTACGGAATCTCGCGATGAGAAGCAATTGGACGCGCGAGAGGCTGAGCTTCTTTTCTGTTCTTCCTCTCTCCCTGTCGATTCGATTCTATCGACGAGCTCGGCTGTATTTGAATTCAGATTTCATTTTTTTCACGAGCCACCGAGGGAGTGTGAGAGAGAGAAGGAGATGGAGCTGATCGTATTCAGTGGTTGCACTCTCCCATTGGGGATGAGAGCTTTGTAAGCTGCGGACCGATATCTACAGGGGATTCGCGTTCCTTTATTGGGATTATGCACCTCTGGCAGTTTTATTCTATTGCGCAAGAGCTTTTTCCGAGAGCGGAGATTGGATTTTAAATAAAGTATTGGATTTTTGCAGGATTCCATTAATTATATACGAAGTTCGTCAAATCATCAGAAACGTATAGCTGCCGGGGCTTGATAAAAACCTTTTACAGTAGCGCATATAAGGACATACCTATCTTTTTTTTAATTCGCCAGTTATACAGGAAGCAGAGAATGACAAATTTTCAAAATGGAAGCATACCTTTCTAGCCCAATTTTTCTTGTTCATTATGTCATGCAATGGACAAAAAACAGTGGAACAGGAGAAAAGTGCTTTGTGACACTGCTTTCTCGACCATTCAAATTCAACGAAAAGTAGCCATTGTTCAACTACATGCGTATTCAATGTCTGAGGACGCAAACGGAAAATGCATGCTTATAGGATCAAAGTACGGGAAAAAAGCTTCAATTAAATAAAAAATGTTAAATATGGTCGCTTAGGTAAAAAAACTGTCTACAATCGATTGAAAATAACGAAAAATCATAAAAAGGGGCAAATTATACTTGATTTCGAAAACTTCCAAGATTTTTAGGATTTTGGTTTATTTATTTTTAAACGTAGACAACTTTTTACGTAACCCACCATTGTTAACAATTTTTTCTCAGATTGAAGCTCTGTCCTCTACTTTGATAGATGGATTTCCCGTTTGTATGACATAAAAAAATGAACACAAAAAAGCGGACTAAGGTGTATGCTCTAGTTTTGAAAATTTGCCATTCTTTGACACCTCTGGACTTTAAAAAAGATTTTCTATATAATCGTAACGCGCACTGCATGGCAAATTGGGATGATTGTCGCACGCACGGCGCCATCAGGTTCGTAGAGAGCGAGTATCGATAGGCACGCATTTGCCCGGGCCTAATTAGATTTTACACAGCGTAACTTATGGCTAGCGTAATGATAACGGCGGTGCGAAGGGTTAACCAACGCTTGTGCCCCGGTTTTACTCGAGCGCGAGCGACGCATCGAACCAACGATTATTATCGCGCGACAAGCAGACGTGCGGGAATATAGCAGAGGAAATGCATGAGAAAAGAATCGTTTACTGCAGATTGAAGGACGGTGTTTACGATTCCGGATTTGAGTAATGAAAAAAATAATTGAAAAAAACGATGAGCAAATCGGTATAGCACGACAGAACAGATATTTTGAGGTGAAACAAGATCGTGCCTTTATGCGGCACCGCGTTTGATGGAAACGTTTGTCGATTGCGGCGATCGCATATAATCACGCCATCATTTAATATGAGCTTTAGTGCGCGTTTAGCAAGTGAACGAGCCGTTTGTCGCGCTATTGCTTGCGTAACTATTATTAGAGGTTTCAAAATTGATGGCGAACCAGTTATATCGAAATATTATCACGTGCACAGTTAATAATTTAATTGTATGAAGTCGCAACTCTGTAGTGTAAATCCATATGTGATAAATCTTCAGCATAAATATATTTTACACAAAATATGTGTGATTCAGGGAAATTGATATTTCACACAAATGTTGTGTTAATTAAATAGCTCATCACTCGTCACTTGTGATATTTTTGAATTTAAAAGGAGCAAAACTTTGAGAGAAAAATACGCGGAGCTTCTTTAAAGGCTTATATTCTTCATAATTTATATTTAGAGTTAAGCCAGACGCGTCGCGTACGCCTTCATTAGTCCGCCAAATGTTGCAGCGCGACGCGATAACGAGGATGCGCGAACATACTCTCGCGATTATCGATAAGATAGCGCGAGATTTCCGGCCGTTAACGAGGATCAGCGCACGACCTCTCTGCTATACCCATCTCCACGTCTGTCTCTCGCAAGATGACTTTATCGTCGTTTTATCTGCGTGCGGCGCGGATTTTATTGGGGGATTTAGAGGATGGAAGCGTGGTCTGTGTCAGGGTGGTCTACACAACAAGAATGAGCGTATAGAAGTAAGCGCGTTTGTTAATTTAAGGGGGCCAGTTCATACTTTTTATGGAGATATACTAACAATGTTAAATTTACCTTTACTTTGCACCCAACTTCCAGAAAATTGGCTATTTCTCTGACTCTCAAAAAATTGCAAGATATATTTCTTGTGTCTGGCTTTGCGTGAAAGGGAGTTAAGTAGCATTCATCAGCAGGATCTTTGAGAAAAACATTAGCATTATATCAGATCAGTCATTGTTTTGACAGTATAATTTTTCCATCAAGATTTCCTCCAGGCAGCGACAAGAACTTTGTAAACTTTTGAGCGTCAGAAAAGTATAGCTGATTTTCTAGAAGTTGGGAGAACAGCGACGATAAATTTAACGTTGTTATAATAGTACATCTATATAAAAAGTATTGTGGCCCCTTAATATTTCCCCTAATCGTATACAGACGATCGTTATAATAGTCAGTAATCGCTTATAAACAAAACGGAGTTTCAAAAAACAGCATAATTCCCGATCTCGCGCGGCCTAGAGCAACAAGAAGCATTTCACGCTTCACAGCAGGCCGAATCGGAAATGATCACGTGTCTCCGCGTTGGAGCCGCGTATATAGCCTCGTCCTTGATTCCCGACTCCGAGAGAGAGAGAGAGAGAGAGAGAGAGAGAGAGAGAG
>UCOJ01000967.1:0-51319 GCA_900474305.1 Cecidostiba fungosa | reverse complement strand
TAGATATCGAGATTATCGCGAGCAAGTGATTACGAAACGCCTATTCTGATTTCCTTGGGCTGATTAATTTAGGTCTACTAGATTCAAATATATACATAATTTAATTTTTCTTGAAAATTTTTTTGAGCGATGTTTATCGCGGTTTGGCTACGTAGATCATTGCAATATCTATGGTCAATTGAATAGAACATCTGATAGTGTGCAAAGGAAATGTAAAAATCTGTTTGGAAATTTCCGCAAAATCAGTAAAATCCAAAGATGAAAATATACCGTCAGGGAGCACCGCGACCCTATTATACTTTGAACTTGCTTTTTAACCTATATGCTTTTTATTCATTTCGACGATATTTAATTTTGATCGGTTGTTGATGCTTATGTATGAGTATCTAAAAAAAATCCTATTTTAAAGATTTTAATATGATTTTTATAATTACCCTAGTATTTTGCTATGAAAATCGCTCTTTTAGCAAAATAATTAAGATTGAAAATTAATTTGTGCTAAATTTTTTATTTTTCGCCTCAGTCAGATTCTCTTTTTTCAGTTCAGACCATCTGAATTTCGGTAATAGTAGGTTATGAGAGGTTATTAAATATGATTTGTGGTGTTAAAAAATTGATGTGTTATAAAAATGTGTATGTCTACGCCGCGAATATCTCCAGAGCATCGATTGGTTTCGGAGCACGCCTCGCATTCTTCAAAAGTTAGAAATCCTTGATGAATAGGCCTTTAGACTTTATACTAGCGTACGAGCTACTACTGCATTTACTACATTTGTAGAGGCATTGAAATAGATGAAATTTCTGTTTAGGTTTATATCATATTATAGCATTGCTTATGATGATATATGCATTAATTTAATAGGCATAATCACTAAATCAGAGCTACGTGCTACAGCTCTAAAAATTTTCACTTTTTCTTTTAATGGCAAACACCAAATGAATAATTATAAGTCAGTCAGTACCGATATAAAATTTGGAAATGAGATACCGAGATAACATTGATTTATATTATTCGAAATTATTTTACGTATTTAAGGGGATTCCTGAGAGTAATTAAACCAGCTGCATTCGATCTTAATTTACAGTATACGTTCATATAGTTAAGTGGGTGGGGTGTACCTTAGCTACGCATCTTGGACAGGGTGTCATGCCTATATATACGACGATGTCGCTAGAGAAGCCACTCATTCCTTCTCAAGAGCTTCGACTGTACACGTCAGAAGCAACCATGTCGCAACCGAAAATATCGCTATTGCGATCAGTATTGATGAAAAATCACCAAAAGTTCGTAGCCGAAATGAAGCGACTTATGTTAGAAAAACGACAAAGAATATTAGAATTATTTTCGGGATCCAGCTCCGACGACGACTTTAATTCTAGCTCGGACGATAGTTCCAGCGACAGCACAAATTCGAGCTTAGACGACACGACGACAGTTCGCTCGACTATTGGCAAGTCCAAGTTCCGCTTGGCGGCGCTCGTGTTGCCGTCGAAAGGTAGAATAAGGTCACGTGAGGAACCGAGGCAAGTTTAAACTAGTACTTGATGGTAGCATTGATATACCCATAGTTGCTTATGTTGAGTTGTTGAGCACCCTTTTATTGCACGTTTTTTTGTGAGAGGTAGTTTACTTTTTTAAAAGAAATTGTTTTCGCGATCACGATTCACTATTTTGGGTTACGGGTTACGTGCAGCCGCCGAATCGTCTGCTCAGGCGTCTGCTTATTATATCTTTCACAGCTTCGATGGCCTGCCGCTAGGTGTGCCACTTTTGCTTGGACTTGCCAATTTAGACTCCAGCTTATCAGACAGTTCGAGCGGCAGCTCAAGTTCGAGCACAAGCGACACTTCCAGCGACAGTTTAAATTCCAGCACAGACAACAGCTACACTGAGAAGGGATAGGCCCTCCCTTTACTCAAATCGTATATCTTCGCCGCGGAGTAGCAGTTACTCCGTATGGTATATCTGTTATACTTCTTAAGTACAGCGTCGCCCGCACTACCGAGTACCGATCTATTTTTTTTACAAAAGTGGGGCTTCTTTGGTCTAAGGAGTACGGGAGTCGTAATTTGATAACAATATAATGCATGATTGCATCAAATGTAAATTTATTAATGACGATTATTGCTATTAAACAATTTTTCAAAATGAACCAGATGTATTTTTGCAGGATAACGGTGGGAAATATAGTATTTATTATCAAAATGTATTAGTGAAAAGGACAAAATAAGAATTATAAATAATAAAAAGCGCAAATTATGCGAATACCATGCGCGTCACGCATGCGATAGTTGTTGTGCCAAGAGTGCTGGCTATTCCGCATAAAATTGTAGCCACTACTTCGCACGGTGCAGCTTTGATTCATTTACAGCGTGCCCTCTACGCTGTACGAGAAGTTAACTCTTATTTTCATTTAGGTAAAGTCCGCGCACATATCCTTTCTCAGTGTATAATAAATCGATGTATTTAGGCAAAAGCTAAAAAATAGCTTAAATGTTTATCTTGGACTAAAAAACTGAAAAATGCAGGTATAGGAAGGAACTCGAATAAATATAATTGAATCTTATAAACCTCGTATTTATTTAAAAAGGATTTACATAGTTTTGTTTGCAAGTATCAACAGCGAGACTCGGTAAGAGTGGCGCACAGAACAAAAATATCACATAGACAAATGAAATGGAATTGAACTATTCAATAAATCTTTTTGCCAACGGTGGCTAAGCGAATTTCAAATTCATGTAAAGAGCTTTTTTCGATCTTTAAAAATTTTATTTCTTATTTGTGATTTGTGCAAATGTTAAAAAACGTAATGATTAGTTAATTTTATACTTGTTTGACTGTAATAAAAATTGCATGTTTTGAATCTCACAAGTTTTAATATATTAACTTAATCAAAAGAATGCGAGCTGAAGAGCTCTCTTAAAAAGGGTTCTTTGGCAAAACTTATTACACATAGATGACCGTTATAATTAATAAATATCAAAGGTATTAAATAATAATTATAATAATAAGAATAATAATAATAATAATAATGATGATAATAATAATAATATTCGTGATAATAATTGATAATAGAGAAAATAGTAATGTAATAATAATATAATAATAAATCATTGTCATAATCGTCTTCCCAATAATAATTGCGTACAAGAATAAAGTAACAATATATAATGTAATATACAATAATCAAATTTTATAAAATCACGAAGACGATTCTTCAAAAGAATGCAACTTGGATTACCTATCTAAGAGCTTGATGTTCCAAACGAAAAATACCACACGTACCCAAATGATTCCAATACATACATTGATCGCTCATAAATTTATAAGAATGAACATTTTATCACCACATAATTTCAGGTCATTTCTTTCAGGTCAATCAACTTATAATTTTTATATGTTTCTCATGATATTTTTGTATAAATAATTATTCTTGCGTATAATTGAAGTTACATTAAATTGCGTCCTCAGATTAATTTTTTTGTGACAAATAAAAATCGTTTGACGATTTTATTAATACGAGGACTATATTTGTTGCACTTTTTAATAAACATAAGTTAAGTACTAAAAATACTTGAATTGCTCGTCAATTGAAATGAAGAATTTCACTATAAGTACGAACGACTATGGGATTCATTTAGACAGAATTCACACGAACGCAATACTTCTTCTTCATGCGATTTCTCTGTTTCGGAATATAAATATATGTATATATGCGTGTGTATATAATATATCATTCATTGGTAAAAGTTCAGGCTATGAAAGTACTTTTCAAGTACTTTAGTTAAATCACTGTATCATTTATAGAGTCTTATTGAGTTTCCGATCCACGAAATCGAATGTTATAGTTTCGCATGAATTTGCCTGATTTTCGTTTATTATAAATTATGGTAAATATAAGGGCTCTACATGTGTCATGTACCAACTGATACATGTATCTCTTTGCATTCTTTTCGAATTGATTTTTCATGAGTGCCGCTTCGTCTGTACCTCATCGATTCTAGTACTTAAATAATAATGAATAATTATGTACAATTAATGAAAACATTCGAGTCGATGCACAATAGTGCAACCAAAAATGCTCTGCTCTTTGTTCTATATTTTCTCCTTAGAATTGTCGATGTAGTCTAATCTCTATCTATCTGTTTATTTTATTTATTTACTCATTTATTTATTTATTTATTTATATATTTATATTTTCTTCTTCGAATCTCTCGCTTGATGTGGTCTTTGGTTTTTCTACAAAAAATATATATGCGATATTCTTAACAGTTATACAATGAGTGATCGTTTCACGGATTCATCATGCTCTCAATCAAAGTCTCGCGTTAAGCAAACAATCACCTGCGGCGATGATTACTCGTTACTACTATAGAATCCTTTATTTTTATCCTAAGAACACGGAGACATAGGATGAATCAAGAGTCCGGAAGCGATGCTCTTGACATCTTTTTCGACCATATTAATTATACATATATATTATATTTCATGATGCATAATATATACACACACACAATCATGTCATGTTCGTGCTCTGACAGACTTGGAGAACTAGCCTGTAGCGTTCTCGTTATACAAATTTTACTTTTCTATTATGATTATGCGTAAACGTATTTATGTGAAGATACGTGCACGTTGCGAATACCGTCCCCGACTCTCGGACGAGAGGGCGTTTTCCCCCCGTCGACCCCAGTTGATGTAATAGGTATAAGCGTTCCGATTGCAGCGAGCGACGAGCGCTTCTCTCGAGCTTGCAACGATCCGGTATTTTCCAAGCGGATCGCTGCAACCTCGACATCAGTCGGCAACGTTCATTCGCACAGTACGAATCGCCTCGAAAAATATGCGCCCGTCCCCCCTCATTGCCGAGAGTCAAAGAGGCGTTCGTTCTTGGTGACAGAAAAAAAACATAAACTCGTGCTAACCGATGCTGATAAATTAAACTATCTAAGGTAAGACTTGTGCACTTGGCGAGTGGAGCGCGGCGAACTCTCGGAGTCGAGTTCCGCAAGGCTGACGACCGCGCGAGTCTAGAGATCAGTACATTGAATTCCAGTGGGCTTGATCCGCTCGTCCTCTCTTCTCTCTCCTTCCCAGCTCCATCTCCTCGTATCGATCGCGATCGGCTCTTCAGCCACGTCGCCGCAACGTTCATCGATCGGGAGTGGTGGCCTAGCCGACTTCGTCGAGACCAAGCAATCAGGCGAGGTACAGGTCAGTCGGCGTTTGTGCGAGGTCCGGCTTGGTGCAGGCGCTACCCGTAGGCGAGGCCGCGGAGGCGCCGCTGCTCGCCCTGGTTGCGGCCAGCGGCGAGCGCGACGCTACGTCCGCTGTGCTGTCGATACTCCCGCTTTGCTGCAGCAGTAGCTGCTGCTGTTGCTGTTGCTGCTGCTGCTGATGCTGCTGATGCTGCTGATGCTGCTGCTGGTGCGAATGCTGCTGCTGCTGCTGCTGGAGTTGACCCTGACCGCCGCCGTTCTGGGAAGACGCCAGCGTATCCCCGTTGCAATAGTAGTACGTCGAATCTATTCGAACAGAGGGAAGTCGTGTGTTAATTTGGATACCAAAAATCCAATTGTTCTAGTAGTCCTGTGCTCTTCTATTTACAGTAAATTTTAGTTGTCGAATTTGTATTATGCGCGCAAGCTCAAATTCTTTTTTTTTATTGTATACATAAAACGTTTATTTTTGTTATGAAAAAAATATAAAATGTAGTTTTCCTATGCAAATAAAATTAACGCGATGATAAAAATTTACAAATTTTAGTTTTGTACCTACAGTGTTTTATTTGCTTCGGACAAAAACTGATGACTGCATTTTTTATTCTAGCATGAAATTGAACTCTGCGGAATCCGTATACAGAGATCATTGCGGAAAGCTACGCAAAATACGCACTGAATTGGTATACTGGATTAGCATCTGATTTTGTAAATAGCCGCAAAGATTCATTTCAACAAAATTAATTTTTAGTTTCGAAAACTTGTAAATCTTATAAACTAAATTTAGATTTCGAATCATAAATTGAAAGCTGTAACGCGCATTCTGAGGAATTAACTTTTAACAAAATAATTGTCCAAACAGGATATTTTTTAAATATAAAGATAACACAACCTATAATGCCCCTCTTTTATGAGTGTTGTCATCTTCATGCATCATGGTACTTCCAAATATAAAGACGATTTTAAGTTCACTTCAGCTTTTTAATTTTTTAAATGAAATAATAATTTATGAAACTCTTTTAGATGACTCTATGTGCAACCGGCATGAAATCTGTGCGTGTGTGTGTGGTGTGTATATATTTCATAAGTAATTTCGTATTGATTCTGTGTGACGTTTCGAGACTGAATTTAGTATCCAGTAAAAATTCAGGACATAGTACAATCCCCAGAAGGAGCTTTTGATGGAACGCATCAAACATTCAACAATCTTATTGGAGCATTTAAAAAATGTTCCATCAAAATCATATTCCTGGGAGTATGTGCCGATACATTTCCGCAATGAGTTTTGTAGGGATTTTTCCAAAAATTTAACCGGCGTCGCCCGTATACTTAATAGAGTTAAAGTTTTTCAAAATTAACGATTTTTTATAAGGAATTGCTATCTCGATGGATTTTTTAGCGTTCATCAGAGTAATCAAATTCTCTATTACTTGTACTCTAAATTGAACATAGCACATTTAAAAAAATCTCAAGTAAAGATTGAAAGATTCTTTTTTTTTGGAAAATTCATATCAGACATAGATCAAAAAGCCACGGAAAAGCCGTTCCTAAGCACTGCATAATAGCTTCAGTTATCTTATACATCAAGATTCGCGTTTTGACAACTATTTATCATAAAAATAATGTAAATTACACTTGTCTTCCCGGGTTACAGCACGCTTTAATATTAACGTTTTTTTTATTAAAAAAAGTTTTTGGATTAATTTTTTAAAATACAAATGTAACAAATGATATTCTTTCAAAACATGAAAATATTAATTTCTTATTTATCGAATCGTTCCAAGTATCGGTAGATTTTTAGAACTGTTTCATATGAAACAATTTGTCACAATATTTTAAAGGCAAAAAATATTTTGATGTTTACATAATTTAAAGACGCTGATTTTACTACGCTATTTATCAAGTATGGTAATAATCTAAGATGTAAATAATTTTTTTTGAGCAACAAATGTACATACGAAAATTCAATAAATTCATAGGAATACGAACATTATGCGATTGTTATATAGCCTGTTTTAATTCCATCAATGTAATTATTATGTTCATTGAAAAACAGAGAACTGTTATACAAATAAGGCGCGTCTCAATATTTGAGATGGTTGATGAAAATTTGAGAATTGTAGAAAAAAAAATGGTGCAAACGTCATGTTGACCCTAATCTATTCGGTACTCATACTCACTGTTTACTTACTGAGCAACCCGCTAGTCGCTGCCCCGTAACTGTATCCTCCATAGGGTGCGCTCGAGTACTGGGAATACGCCGCGCTATACGCGTAATCACCACCACCTAAAATGAGCAGTAAAAAATTAGTTTTTATGGCTCAGTCGACTTATCGTCAGTAATCGGCTGTAGACAACAATACTCTCGACACATATAGCGGGTCAGGCACAAAGTAAAAAGAAATAAAAAATCTAAACGTCGCAAACAACGTAAATATCAAAATCAGTCGTATATACGTATGCATAATTATACTGGTGCACGGTAAATATTCAGGAGGATGAGGATAAAGCTGTTCGAGGCTTGTATACTCACCAGTGGCGTAGTGTCCAAAGCTAGGCAACATCGTGGAGTAGGGCGGAATTGCGGAGGCTACCTGGGGCTGCGAGACAGGCGGCTGGAGTACCGTGAGTCCAGGGTCTCCTCCCTGAGGGGTCGGGGGGGCCGCGGGGGCGGCGCTCGCCTCGTTCTGCATCGACATCGGTGGGCTCTGCTCGCCCCCGCCGGCCCCCACACCCACGTATGACACTGCCACGCTGCCGCTCTCTCCTACAGGATTGGCCATGCACATAACACAACACAACATTCGAGTCAAGCCAGCTAATTGCTAATGCCTTATATGACAAGCTAAAAATGCCTGGATCTTTTATGGGATATTTTGGGATCTATTTGTTTTTTCAACATTTTATAGGATGCTTACTATTGCCTTTGAGGTAGTTCTTGCACAAACTGACTTTTTTTCAACATATGTATGAGCAAATCTCTGCTACTTTTGCAGATCTTAAGCACCCTTCCAATGCTATGACATCGTATACAACGGTATACAATGCGAAAAACTAATCTTTAAAGCGTTACAAATAAAAAAACTATTCGATCTCTAAACGATTCAAGATTCATACAGCTTATTCCCGAAACTTTGTATCAAAAGAACGATCATTAAAAGAAAGGTTCATTTTTTCTTTAAAATTGTATTTGTAAGACTATATTTTTATTCGCAAAGCACGAACAAAATAACGCCTGTTATATCGTCGCTCTTCACGAAGACTAGCACGTTTCATTACTCACGACGATGACTAGCACATTTCGATTCTCGACGCGAAGACTAGATTAGAAACTTATGATAATTTTTAATAATTTCTGTACTGGCTAGCTCATTATATTGCGGACGCTATTACGTGCGCTTTGATGTTTGTAAATTTCATCAGATTTTGCATCATAATGTCCCGAAATGTGCGCTAGTCTTGGTGGTAAGAACGTGAAGTGTCTTCGTAGCTAGCGATTATGTTTAGGTGCTTAAAATGCAGTAAATTCAGTAGCCCATAAAATCTCGCTGTTTATGAAAATATTAGATAAAAGTCGATGGAAACTCTTGATCTTTTTAGTATGGATACGCGTGTGCACATATGTATATTGTACCAGGTTTATTTTTGTTGCTTGTGATTAAAAATGAATAACAAGCTTATTTAAATAAATATACATTTTGTACTTTGACATGTTTTTAAAAATTATGGCGATATATTTGTTGTAATAATAAGTATAAAATCTAAAATTTTGAAGAAAAATTATATTTTTTTTTTCAGTTTAAGAAAATTAAAAAAAAAGAGTACCGCAAGGTTTTTATTACTGTTTATATAAGTATGAAAAACTACTTGTCAGAGGTTAAAAATGAAAAATTTTCAGATTTTTTTATAATTACAATCGTGCATCTCGTCTAGGTATTATAGTTCCCTTTATTTTTTGGGTTTCAGTAGAAACAGGCATGCTCCAGTCAGACTGTCGTCTATGACTTTAAACCAATTACGAGAATGTGCAATTTTATTGTCTAGAGCCGATCCCAGCGATCTTTTACTGTTTATACAGATATTATAGATATTATTTATTTATAGTACATTTAAAGAATAAAATTTGTATTATTAATTTTTTTCCGTTACACATGAGAAATTTGAAATGTAAATTTTTTATTTCCGTAAATAGTTATTAATTAAAATAATAATTTTGTATTAATTTTTGTTGATTCTAACTATTGCTTGGAGCAACTTTTGTGCAATTTGTCTGTTACATAACAAGAACGTAGCATACCAATCTCGTACAAGAAATACCTCGTATATAGTTTGTGACATTAATAAAATAACAATAAAAATATATAATTTTGCACCAGTTATTTTTGATTATTACAGTGCTGTACACATATGTATTTATAATATTTATGTAATTTAAAATAATATAATATTAAGATTATAATGATTGATGTTAATAGGCCGAGGTACGTAAGGAGTTCACTGCAAATCATATGTTATACATAAACAAATACGCAATAGTTAAACAGAAATATGGATGTAAAGGATGTAGACAAGGACTGTGGGGTCATGAATTAAGTTGCGGGCCTGCAGTGACAAATTATTAAGCTCCCGTAAGATAAGGAGGTGGCAAACTCACCGGTAGTGTGGTAGGGAGACATGTTAGTCCCGTCCAACGTTTGGCTCAATTTTAGTTCTTGCATCGTCAGTGGTGCGAGCGGCGTCAAAGTACCACCTGCCATTACACAATTATCCCCAAATTTTTTCGTTAATTATTTTAATCACCGTTAATGGTTATTAAATCTTGCATTAATGATAATAATGTTAATAACACAATGGTTCATATGGACATCGAACATAGTATTGTGGAACGATTATTGTAAACAAGCGCACGGTTAAAAATGAATTCAATGAAATGCAGCTATTTTTATGACAGTATAATTATGACGACTATGATTCGAGCAATAAATACGAACTTTGTACAGTTAAGAAGATAAAAACAATTACACGCGAGAGTGAAAACAAATATCACTGCGCTGTATTATATAGATAAAGTTATTTTCATCTGTATAGTGGAAAAGATACCAAAAGGAATTCTTCAGCGCGCTTTCACGGTTCGTTCAACATGTCTCACGTTCGAGTATCGGCGATAAATATGAATTTCATGAGATGCACTCGCGCAATTGTACGGATCGCTTCTTTCCATGCCGTAACGTCGCATTCTCTCTCACAACTTTACGAACATTGCGAAGCTCTCTTTCTGCGGCTTTAGCTTGTACAACACGAGTGCATTTTTTTCTGTTCCACAGTTGTTTGCTCTTTGTCGCATTACGGAAATATATATACGTATGTGAGGAATCACCTTACAAACGACCAGCCCTGCAGGTAGAGGTGATGTACAGAGAAAAAAAACGGTGCAAAATTTAGAGTGAAGCTCGACGCGAGAGGCCAAAAGTATACATATAGAGTGACGTCGAAACAAGTGCACGAGAATGGGAAATTAGAGTTGAGACAAAAAGGTGAAAAAAAAGAAGATTACGTTGAGAGCCTTGCAGAGTTCGTAGAACGTTTCAAGACGAGGCTTTCACGACCTGACTCCAGAAGCTTATACAAAAAAAGGATAGGAATAAATAGAGCGTATACAAAGGACCAACCACCGAGTGAGCCACCGCCACCTCCTTATTCTTCTTTCGCCACTCTTATTTGCTCTCAATCTCATGCATTATTGAAGCCACGTATTTAGCCGACGTAGGCGACTGTGTGCAAAGACAAGATGTATAAGCTGGATTTTTCGCAGAGGGAATGAGGAAGTGAAAAATGACGAACTGAAAAAAAGGAATGTGCGGATAGGCGTGTATAGAGAGAATAAAGCTGAGAAGTAGCGAAGCCAAGGAAAATAATAGCAAGGATAACACTAATCGTAAGTAAACCGGTGCGAAGATAAAAAGAAAAACTTTTGACGAAGATGGTTAACAATTACTGACCTATGCTGCCTCCGATGGGAGGTGTGTAGAGATGTGGCGTCTGCGCTTGCGTCATGGTGCTGATGGTGCCCAGCGAGTCGTAGAGTTCCGCGGAGGTGGGGATGGTGTTGCCGGGGAATCCCCCGTGTTCATAGTATCCGGCGTTGTTGGCGGCGTTGGCCTGGGGACCGGTGGTGCCGTTGCCGGTCGCCGTCCCGCCGCCGCCTCCTCCACCGCCTCCACCGCCTCCTCCCCCTCCGCCTCCTCCGCCGCCGCCGAGCTCGCTCAAAAGCTTGTGCTCGTCCTTGATGCTCCATTTACTAGACCACAGCTGTAAAATGAGATCAGGAGGAGCTTAACTACCGAGTGGCTTTGAATGCGCGTTGCGCGCGTGTGTACGTTTGCAGTCCATGCTCGCCGCAAGAGACGACACGGGACCTGCCTCGATCCCTTAGCTTGCGCGAGGCGTTCGTGCGATAAGTTTGCGCGACTTCTCGATTGGAAAATGCTTGCGGCTCGCTCGCGCGCCGCTGACTTCTTCGATTTCAGCCGCAATCGCGCGACTCCCTTGCGTTTTTCTTGTCACTTTTTAGTAGTCGTCAAACTCTGCAACTTTTAATTACGTTATAATAATAAACTTACGTTAGAGTAGAGCTGGTCGCCATTGTAGGTATTCCTCTGCCTCTTGAGATCGTCTTCCGAGTGGTCGCCCAAATCCCGATTATCATCTGGAAAAAGCCGTCACATGCACGATGAGTATACAGTGCGCATACGCGATAATGGACAATGAAAAGCAAGCAATGCAAAGCAAATAAAATATGTATTCAGGCGAGAGCCTATTGTGAAGATCAAGCGCATTTACAACTGAAATCAATTTCCCCGAGGGAAAAACAATGCCTCCCGACGGAATAACGCTAACGCTCGCTCGAGCGCTCCATCATAACTGCAAATTTGATATTCCACAAGAGCCGCGCGCATAATGGGACAAAGGCTCTCTCTCTCTCTCACAGCATACACAGGTATAGGCGTTTGGCCCGCCGCGAGCTGTATGCACATTCATATTACCGGGCATCAAGACGCGAACGCGCGCAAATTAAACGTGCCCGAAACTAAATTGAATCTGTCGCTGCTGAACGCGCGAGGCTGTTGTGCGCCTGATGCTGCAAAAAAAGTAGTATAAACAGAGGTCGCTGCTGCTGCTGCTATATGTTTCTGAGGTGTTTCTAGCTGTATCAAGAAAGGCGAGAGAATGTATCGAGTCGCAGAAAAAGAGAGCGGTATGTGTGGCATTGACAGATAGCGAAACAATTTCGATTCTATTATATACGTCTTTATTATCTCGGCAGTGAATACCGAGAGTTTAATGTATATATGAAGCGCGGGAAAGAGACAAGAGGTCGCATCGGGGGCTCGGCCAGTGTCGCTACTACCGGAGGCGAGTGTGTGTGTGTGTGTATATACGAGAGACTGGGACGGGGACGACTGGCGTCAAAGGGAAAGAGAAAGAGAAACACGCGAGAGGGATGGGTCGTAGAGTGTACACGTTGGTTGGATATCTCGAATAATTAAATGACCATCCCGAGAGCTGGACGGGGAGGGGGAGGGGGCAGGGGGTGCTAGCATAGGGCTCGTTAAACCTTCCTGTCAAGTTGTGATTGTCCGGGCGGCGGCAGCGGCCGAACGTTCGACCGGGGGTCGGCGGCACTGGGGGTTTGTTGCTGCCGGACCGCTATAAAACCCGTTTCGCAGCGCGCACCACCCATCCCACCCCCGACCTCTCGCTTGCACTTTGTGACACTGCTGTTGCAGCCTCTGCGGCGAGCGCCCGAGCTTTACGATCAAATCGATCGGAATGAATATCCTTTGAATGCCCGACTACCTATACACCGCCAAAACTATATAGTTTTCGCATACGCGCGTATAGCTCTACCGATGGCCATCTCGACATGTTGCATTGCCGTATATTTTACCCTCAAGCGGACAACGTTACGTACGCGAATGTAACCGACTGTCTTTTGTCATTTTTTATGTATCTTTGCATAACGCGAGCTGTTGCTCTCTCTCTTGAGTCAATTTTAAACGAGTTAATTCACATTAATTCACTTCCAAAGGATCAGAGCTCGTGACAAACTATTTTCCGAGACTGATTTGACACTGGGACAAAGAAAACGGGACGACTCGAAAGAGAGTCGATATTGTAAGATAAAAGCGTCGCTTTCCCCTCTCGGCGGTATTTTGAGGAGAGCAATAAATCGAATAATTCGATTGATACTCGAGCTAGTCGGGGGATACAAGCAGCAGCATGCATCCATAAGAGCCACTCATCTCTCTCTCTCTCTGTCTCTATCTTTATATAGGATATACACACACGTTACACGTACGTCTCCCTCTGACTTTGCGGCAGCGGCGAGTGCGTGTGAGCAGGGTCGAGGCGTCGCCCGTTATTCGAAAGCAATTGAGTCAATGTTGAGCAATACAATACACGGGTAATAATGGAAAGACCCCTGGTTGGGGTGAATCCGAGTCTATCCCCGCAAAAGAGCGAGCGAGCAAGATGTATGATGGGGCAGCGGCAGCAGGCTATAAAGGAGGGTAAAGGAGGGGGGTCCGAGCGCAGATGTAGCGCAACTGCAGCAGCAGCAGCAGCAGCGATTTCTTTCCCAAGTGCGTTTCTCATTGACTCCACAAGGCTCTTCGTCACCTAGATTTCTAAATCCCGGGGTCTCTTAATCGACTATTGTCGTTCTGTATGTGCGTGTATATGAGCAGCACAACACGGCTCTGTCATCTGCTCTCGAGAATTTTCGAGTGCTCCGCTCTACAAAACAGGGGAGCTGTCATTTTACATTTCTATTTACATCAAAGTCCCATTTGGCAAAGCGAAAGGGGATGCCTGACTAAATATCGATACACTTTAGAATTCGGCTTATTGTTCCGTGGAACACACTACTCTTGATAATGCTTTTAATAAATCGAAAAGATAATACCTGTTTTGCGTAAAATAAAGTCATAGGGGAGGTGCGCCCAGTACGTTATTTTAATGTGTTCCTTTTTCTATAACAGGGAAAAAAACATTTAAAAAAGTTATGCGCATGAGTGTAAAACGTGCATTTTCCGAGCTTCCAAAAAGTAAATATTTATTTACTCAACAAAAATAAAAATTAAACAGTCCTCTACAATACAAAGGTTGTCCCGATTTGATGCCCAGTACGATGAAAGGTTTTAGCCCAGACTCTGCGTATAATAATAGTTAGGAGTTGAAGTTTGCATAAAAATTACTGCTGTAGTCGCTGGACACCCAAAAATATTCGTACTGGGCGCATCTCCCCTATTTGCTTTTGGATTGTTATAGTCAAATTGACCAATAAGAAACGTTTTAGCACCGTCCGTAAATATTAAGGCTGCGGTTCAAAAATCTTTGACATTTCTTCCCACGGCTAGACTGAACCAAACGTCTTTCGCATACTGCAAAAAAAAAAGAAAACACTTTGGCATATATTTGCATGAGCCCCAAGTAAATGCAAAATTTTTCAAAGTAAACTGCAATCGAGCAAAGTTCACGTTCCCTTGTATAGTGATGCTTCCCGCGCAAGTACCGCCAATATTTTTGAATAAGAATTTCTATGAGTTTATTTCGAAATATTTATTGCATAATCGCATTCATGAAATGTGGGAACCCTCGAGGGAGAAAACTATGAATGTGAAAATGTAGAGTAGCATCTTCTGCGGAGAAGAATCTCACTTTGAAATTCTAATTTATGCCGCAATGAAGTCTGCATTTTCGAATGCAAATTACTTAACTATGTCTGAATTCCCTTTCGCGCATGCAGATAGTCTCTCTCGATCGAGAATGTATAGCGAGTGCTGCACGCATTCTTTTTGGACGAGAGCAATTTCGTCTGATAGTTGCAAGATGAAGGAAATTGCTTGAAAAATCGGCAGACAATACGCGAAAAATTCGCGAGTTCCGTGCCGCTGCATATCGTATTACCGTAAACGCACAAGCTCGGAATAAAAGTATCGGTTGCGCGAAAGGCGAGGAGAGGAGCTGTTTTTTCCAGCACGCGGAAGCGTATATGATTTCAATGCAATTGTAGAGGGAATACGGGTACCTACCGATCGGCGAACTATATGCAAGAAAAAGGATAAATAATACCGACGCGAATAATGACGAGGGGAAGACGAAATGTCGAGGCATTCGCTTTGCCGGAAGGGTGCGGCATTAAAAAGCGCAGACTAGATCTCCGTCGTGTATACAGCGCGTGCAGCATCAGGTGTATGCGAGGGGGCGGTATTTCGGGGCGTTTATGATCTCCAGGGAGGACAGATAGAGACGAGTGTGTGCTGCACATAACTATATACGTACATGTATGTAGTGGTCGCAGGGAAGGGGACCGGCATATAGGAAGCGATGTGGCGCGGCGCGGCTCTGTGAAGTTCATAATCTAATACATGCACCAGCGAGCCCCGCAAACATTGAGTGCTCTCTCGCAGTACGCGCGGCCGCAACTGCCACTTTCGCGACCGCATGGGTAAATACATGCATGTGTATGCCGTCGCCACCGCTGCGCTCTCCTCATAATCGAATTATATCGAATTACTGGCCGCTCCGCCGCGCGCTGTCGTCGTCGTCCTCGCGTGTATACGTGTATATATGCCTCTCTATGTATACCGTACGTGCAGTGCGTGAGCTGGAGCACACGGCGAGAGAGAGAGAGAGATGGTATTCGATCAAAATGACGATCATCCTCGATCGTACACGTCGATATGTGCCCAAGCGCGAGCGCACGCTTACGCCCAGTTACGTGCTCGATCGCTCGATCGCTTTTACTTTGCGATCGGCGCAAAAGCCCGCGACGATATGCGACTTTCCAAGTCCTTTGAGAATCTCGCGTCGATATTACAGCCTTCGAATGAAACGTGATAAAATACTTATTTTTTTTTTATTATGCTGGAGACAACGCGCGCGATGACAGCAGCTGTATAGTGTGTCGCAATGGCGAAACACTCGAAAGCGTGCAATTTAAAAATGCCGTTAAACTTCGCAACTCGACAACGAGCCGCCGCAAGGAGGCGCAATTATTCCCCTCGGCAAAAATACGAACTCTTCTCCCCGCACGTCGTGTGTGTGTATGTATACACACATGTACGTACCGAAATCGATGTGCGGTCTAAAAGAGCATCAGCAGTGCCACTCGGAAGAGTCGAGTCGAGGGTTGTTGCATTAAAGCGATCGGGTCACGCGACGTCTGCGCGAATACGCGCGCGCGCGCGTGTCGGGAATATTTCGGGCGCTGCGCCCTCGAGAGTCACGTGCCGTTTTCCCGGCCAAGAGAGCCACAGATTCGACACGGCCTGCACGCGGCCATGTCGAATTTTTGAAAAAGAGAAACCGCGCGCCTTGCGATATGTATTAATGCGCGCACGGGACCCCTCGAGCTCCCATGCGCGCTGCATATATACGTCGTATTATATTATTATAGTGCGGTATAGGCGACTTGCTCGTTCATGAGAACGCGGCCGATCGATTCTCATCTCGCGAGAGCGACGCATCAACGCGCTTTTCGGCTAATTGCGATCGCAATTAAGATTCAATAGCTTGCGCGTATGCGCGTCGCGTGAGTTGCGGAAAGTCGAGATTGAGTTGCGGTATGATAGTCATGCTGCCGCGCGGGAAGCGGCTGTGTGCCTCCGCTTTTCGTAAAATGCCGATTTTTCGAGAGAGCGTATCTATATATACTGTATATCGATTATCGAACTCGATCGCCGCAGCTCTACTGATGGAGATTATTTTTAATTCTCGGCCAACTCGAGTACGGGCGCTCCGTGAATACTCTGGGATTTTCTAATAACGTGTTGCAATAGAGTATATTGCTTTATCGCTTTGTCGCTTGCGTATTGAGAAAGAGATATTGAGGAAGGTGAAGTGAAATCGCATACCGACGACTTTGACAGATTGCTTGCATCGATCAATCGAATTGTGTAAATCAATTTTTTCTCTCCTCGCGAGTACAGAGAAACTATACGAATCGGCGAATAATTTCAATAACAGCGATTACAGTGGCTGCTTGGCAGAAAAAAGATCGCCCGTAAAAAAGCAACGCCAAGAGTTATCTCGTCAAAGGCGCGGATGAGCGCTATAAATTGAGCGTCGCGCTATAAATAAAGACGCGTGTCTACATAGCGCGAAGGTGTGAGAGAGAGAGAGAGAGCCGATAAGCATCAGGGCTTGCTCGAGAAGCTAAGAAAACAGAGGAGAGAAGAGAAGCGAGAAGCGGAGGGCTGCTGCTGCAGCGAGATACGAATCTCGCGGCGAGAGCCCGTGCTCGCGTGCCTAAGTATATAGGTATATAGGTGTATATATAGACAACTGACCGTCGTCTGTGCGCTTCCTCTTGATGCTGTTGCCGTTGGGGTCCTGGTGGTGGGCCGGGATGCCGAGGATGCCGCTTATGCTGTAGGCGTTGGGGGCGGTAGCAGCCGGGTGGCCGCCGGCCGTCGCTGGCGCGTGCGCTATTACCGACACCGAGCCGCCTCCCGTGCCCTGCTGCTGCTGCTGCTGCTGCGCTTGTTGCTGCTGCTGCTGTTGTTGCTGCTGTTGCTGCTGCTGACCCTGCTGCTGCGCCTGCTGCTGCTGGTGCGCGTGCTTCGCCTTCTCTGCCGCTTTGTTTCGTACGATTCTGCAACAGGCATAAATCAGTGGATGAGTTTGTTTTGTATGTGTGTGTGCTACGCCCTTTGCGCTACATGTGTATACATATAGGTGCTGCATTGTTTGCTCGGCCACCTTTGCGCCGCCGCGTCCACGACTTTATCGGGGAAAAAACAAATTGAAACGTTTTGCATTCAAGCGGTGCGTCTGCGTGTGCCTTCCGAGATTATCTCGCTTGATAATGCTACGTTTTAATCAATGCATATAGCTGCGATAATAGTATGTGGGTATAACGTCATAATTTCTAATGTACGCACTCGAGCGGCTTGTGCATGAGAAAGCAGGACGACTCTCAGCTTGCGAAATTAGAGAAAATATTTTTAAATCGTCTGAGGACTTGGCATCGCGTGTTACGGAAATTACTGTTTTATCTGTATGGTCTAGGGACAGAGTACGTCTTGGTCGGACTAGAAGGTCCATCAGGGCATCGCCAAGCTTATATTTTCCATGTACTTATTTTCCTGAACACGAATTTCGAGGGTGGGATGTCTGAAAGTGGTCAGTTAATTTGTTATTAACAATTTAATTGTTAATTTTGGGAAAATGTTCAGTATTGGACTCCAGAAAAATTGTATTTTAGTTCTTTGTAAAAATTTAAGCAGAAAACGTTCTAATACATTTTCTCGTAAAATGCATTGTTTAACGTTGAAAAATCGTTGAAGTTTCGGAAATTTAACTTTGTAGTCGCTTTTTTTGTAAACTCAACAATTATTCAGCGTTAAGCAATGAATTGTTAGCAATGAACATTTTTCCAAAACTAGTAATTAAATTGTTAATAACTTATTACCTGACCACTTTCGGACATTCCACCCTCGGAATTAGTGTTACGTACTCTGTTCCTAGACTAATTATACGTTTAAGCGGAGATTGCTTTTTCTGGTAGCTCTCAAGTTTAGTATGTTTATGACGGACCTAACATTATTGCTATTGTATTATTGTATTATTGTATTGTAGTTTGTCAGTTTGTTGACGCTTGGTCTGACGCGTCATCAGCCGGACAAGTCACTAATCTTGTGCTGTTACTTTTCCGTTATCACGGTACGCGATGCGTCTTTTATCATCTAAATTAGTTTTATTTTAATGTATTATTTTCGATCCGTACAAGTATGAACTTGTATAAGGGCACTAATTTATAATAAATAAATGCGCTGAGAAAAATGTTGTTGTCACTGGTATTCAAAGCTATTTTTAAATCCAAAAACCGCAAAAGAGCGAAAAAACTTGGAAAGCAGCATGTAAATCTCGCAACGTGACATCTCGCAAAAACAAGCGTCCACCAAAAATGTGGGACACGCGTTTCATAAGCCGAGATTTAGCCAACTCGTTGGCATTCAAGGCGAAAATTGAAGGTTCATCCGTCGCGGATGCGCTTTTCTCTTATTGCGCAGTGATACGAGGCGAGCAAATTAAGAAACCGAACGAACATTATACGCTTGACAAATCTTGCAAAATACCTTTGGTCCATACATAAGTTGCTTAACAATATTGCTCCTTCCTGAAATAAAAAAATCTGGCTGGATCAGTGCGCGTAAATCGTGGAAATCAACAGGCATATTACGAGTATATTAGGGAGCGTTGATATCGGAGATCGCTCAAACAAAGTTATCCGCAGTGTCATCTGTTGCGCAGTCATATATATGTAAGTGCGGGCGGCAAGAGTAAACTACCCCTAAACGTCGGATATTCAGCCCCTGCGCGGCATTCGTCGGTTTTAATGGGCCGCTGCTCGCGCGTCGTGCACCGCCGCCGCAACAAGTCGGGCAAAGCAAATAGCGCGCAGCTGTTGCAGTGTGCACGATATGACGATCAGCAAGTACCGCGCGCATGCAGGTAGCCGTAAAATCTGTTGCACGCGAGGGCGCGATCGAAAAAAGCCTGGCTGCAGGCAGGGGGGGCGTTGCGCTCCTGCACGCAGCGCCGAAAGGATGAGGAATAATCGGGAGAGATGGGCCAGTCGTATAAATGGGCCGACGTTAAGCTCCGCTTGTTTCCGTCTCGCTTGCGGCACACTCGTTGGCTATACTGCGCTCTGGTGCGGGCGCTCGAGAGCGACGGCGATCAATCAGATGACACCTGTTGCGACTTCCCTCCCGTACTTTCGTTCGCTCGCTCGCTCGTTCGCCACCTTCGGCAATTCCCAACAATTAGCGCTGATCCTTATCAAGCTCGTGTCGGATAGCTCGCATGCGGGGGCAGCTTCTCGGCCGCCCACTCGCACGCACACACACACGGACACTCGCTTCGCGCTAATGTCTGCCTGCCCCTGCGCAGCTCGAGATTATCTCCTGCGGCCGATCGCTCAGCTATAGCGCGCCGAGATTTGTCGCCTCGATTACCGCCGCGCTGCTCCTCCCCTGCCCCGACACACAGCACTACCGGACACGTCGCCGCGCGTCCTCATTACTATCGAGCCGTCTTCACGCGCTCCGCCGGCCGACGCAGCCAGGCCACCGAACTTTCTCTTATCTCCTACTCGTCCCGGCAGCCCGGCCCTGCGCGCGCGGCGGCAGGATGGAATTGATGTTATAATCGCTTTTATCGTCAGCGCACATCGCGGCGCGGCCGAGCGATGCGGCGAAAAAGCTTAATAAGAAGAGGATAATTTCGCTGATTACCGCGCTCGCCAGGCTGCGATGACCGGCCCGCAGCCGCTTTGCCTGGAAAAAACGCCTACTGTGAGAGAGCTGCTGCGACTACTTCAGCAGCCGCCAGTCATCGCGTGCCGAGGGAAAATCGCTGCGCATCGCCACTATAAATATATACTCCGCCGCTAGTGCACAGTATCGATCTATGCAAAAACGGGGAGAGAGAGAAGTGAGGAGCGCGGCTCAGCACCGTTATACGGCAGCGTTGGACTGCTTTTATGTAGCTGAACAATACAGAGACAGCGCAAGATGGCTGCGGAGAGCCGAGGATAGGAGGGGCTGAAAAAAAGCGGAAGGACTGCGACGTGTGCGTGTAAAAATGCCCGATGCCCGGCACACACACCGCGCGCTTTTTCTTCGACGTTTACTGTTAAAAGCTGCGCCGGTATACCGTTCGGAAGTGCGACGGCGGAGCTGCCGTATTTATGCAGGCTGATGCACGTCGTAAAACACGCCGCAAGGTATCTCGCGCGGATCACGGCTGCAGAAGTAAGGAAAAATTCGGCCGCCTCATTGTTTTGGAGCACACGATATTATATACACTGAGTTATAATAAGAACGTGACTATTTCATTTGAAATACTCGTTTGGAGTATATTTTCAGCGGCGCGCGGACAATGCGATTTTTAGCTTTCTCCGTGATCAGAAAACAATTCATATTGTTCTGTTAAAATCGACTAGTAAATAAAGGGACTGCGGCGTAAGGAGATTCTCTCTCTCTCTCTCTTTTTCTCCTGCTCTCTCTCCATTCTTCTCTCAGTGAGAGAGCGCGCACTTCCGGTCGCGCTCCATCTAATCATTGAGTGCTCGCCGTCGGTCCCCACTATAGCGCTCCGTCACCCGCCGGCAGACTATAATACTATCCTCTCTCTCTCTCTCTCTCTTTCTCGGCTTCTCCTTTGTCGACTTGCAAGGATTCTCGCCTTTTCGCCGCCGTCGCTGCGGCCACTTCACTGAAATTGCTCCCTTCAATTCGGAGCAAGTGCTAGCGCCGTACTTCCAACTTGCGGCGCTACTACTACCCGGCGGCGGGCATCGAATGCCGTCAAGGCCCTCCTCGAGTATCCGCAGAACAGCCCGAATAATGGCTTTTGTTTTCCAAAAATTCGACGACACGCCGACAGCGACTGTCTTGTGTACCTGTGTAGTCGCATTGTCATAATTGAATTATTTTTTTAGTCGCATATGAGAATTGACAAAGGAAATGCGGTTTTACGCCCATAATTAATATTCATGGCAATTCGCTTGGTATGATAATAATTTAGGCGCACCTTCTTCAATCATATCTGAAGGTGCGGTTTATGCGGTCAGGACCGGAAATCATACGTACTAGAGGCCAACACGCCCACCATACACGAGTTCCGTCGGCCACTGCAGCGCGAGTATGTATCAATTGTATCATGCTAATACGAGGACTTCTCGAATTTCAAGAACGTTTAACGTCGTCATTTCAAAACCGATAAATTACTACGTGACAAACTGTCTATCTTGTACATTTAAGAAGCAATGGCAAAAGCTTGGATGGATCGAGGCGTTTAAACACGCATTGCAATGTATATATACTGGGCGATGACTTCCACGAGCCATTGACGCCGCAACAGGGTATAATGCTGCGCTCCTTCGCTCGTCGTCGCTCCGATTCGATCTCGAACTTTTCATTCCACGCAGCCGCATAAAAGTTGAACTTGTACTTTGATCTTTGCACACGCCGTGAGCCAACTTGCTGTTGCGCACTGCACGGATCAAAGCGAGTGTTTAAGATTCGTTATCTGCGGCGTATTTCGAAACACGGATGTCTGAGTCGAGAGAACAATCGCGCAGTAGGCACAAGACGTCCAGCAGCGTAAACAACGCAGCAAATTGAGAACCGGGACAAAAGAGAAATTTTCGAGGAGAGACGGAAAGCGTCATCTTTTCCGCTTATTAGACCGAAATTGCAGCCACGTACTCGCGCGGCTCTACAATAACACACGCGCGCGCATATACTCACGAAAGTTTCAGCAGCAGCAGCAGCGAAATTGCGCAATACTTTCGGAAGAGCCTCTGAAGCGTTACCGGCGGCGGCGGCAGAAATTTTGAATTTCGGCTTGTAAGCAGAGTGAGAGAGAGAGAGTCGTGGGTTGGATTGTGTAGCGTATATAGCATGAGCAGCGGAGCCCGGGGTCTGCAGAATTATGGAAGCAGCGAGGCGAGGCGCCACGTGGGAAGGAGCTATGCCTCCCTTGGCGCCGGCGCTGCTCGATCGTTCCCCAACGGCCACTCCTGAACTAAACTACGCGACCATCATCCCCCGTATATAGACGCCGCTGCCGCGCAGTATACCCTGCCGTAACCGTTTTCCTGCTATAACCCTGCTCTTTCTTGAATTTCGCACTTTTGCCGCGCGCGCGCGAGCAACACACCCACGCAGTTGGAGACACTTGAGAATCATTGCGGAGAATGACCTCCCCTCTTCACAATACTTTTCTTTTCCTTTGCCAGCCGTCGGTTGATTTTAAATTTAACCTTCGCGCGCGGACGGATAAGCTCTCGTGTACACACGCCACAGCGGCTAGTCGCAATTAAAAATTTAAATTTCGCTGATTGAATTTTAATTGAAGAGAGCCTTGTTTTTCCGACGCCGCCGCAGCAGGAGCAGCGAGATTTGCATAGTCGCGCGATAAAAGCGGCTCTGTACGTCGAGCATATACCGCGCGCGCGCGTGTGTGTGCGCGGAGTCTAGATTGCGCGCGCGAGGGGGACAAAAAGTGCGAGGGACGAAATTGAGAGAAGCTATGTAGCTGCGCGCCCCGAGTGAGAGCGCAGCCCGGAGAAGGAGGAAGCGCGTGCTGCACACTGTATACGCCGGGCTGGCGGGTCTGGAACCGCAAACTTTAATGTCGGCATTACTTTTATGCTTGCGACTTTATGCCAAGTATCCTACGAAATGTACGAGCCGCGAGTTCGGCTAGAGCGCGGCGGCGGGCTCACCTCTCTAAATTATTGCGAATAAAACTTTATACTCAAATTACCTCTACGCTATAACTTTATCGCGTTTCGTCCCGACGCTATACTCCGCAGCGTGTAGCCGAGTCTGAGAGTCTGAGTCGCAGTGAGCGAGCTGCAGCCGGAACGGAATCGACGTTCTCTTTAGCTCGAACTTATATATGTGCGCGAGCGCAAATTTGCATAGAATGTAGCTGCTGGCCATTCCGACAAATGACTGGCTTTTATGGAACTTGGATAGAGCTCTTTCTCTCTCGCCTCGCTTTATCATTTTTATGGGGCTCGTTTCGGACACGCGGCGCGACTCTTAATTTTCCGATCTGACCGATTTGTCATTCGCCCGAGAGCCAGACCGGTTTCATATCTGCTGCTGCTGGCGAGGATGCGTACAGCCACTAATCTCTTATCTGCACTGCGTCGGCCAGTGAAATTACGCCCATTGAATCGAACGAGCTCGATGTATAAATTCGACCCGGATAATCATCTGCGGTATGCCCACACGAGCACATTAGGGCATATCGATCGCGGAAGGCGCGTTTACTCGGCTGAAAGCGCGTCCGGGTGTCATCGCTAATACGGATGTCGCCGTTATTACCGAGTATTTATACACGCGAGCGTAGCTAAGCCGGCTGACTGTACGCCTGAGTCAAGCCGTTGTGTCGTGAATAGCCGGGATTTCCAAGGATTTAGTGGAGTTAGCGGCTTTGCGCGCAGATGCTTCTTCCCTCGTTGGCACATACGCCGCCGCCGCCGCCGCTATGAAGTATAGTCCGGAGAGCCGGAGTAAATGGAAAGCCAAGTGAAGGGCCAACAAGGCGAGTATACACAGACACAGGTAGAGAGAGAGAGAGAGAAGCGTGGCCGAGCGAGTTGTAGGTAGCCGTCTCGGACGATGCGGCGGTTCCGCTGCGAGGAGCTCGGCCGCCGACACAATGCCGCTACTGCGGGCCCATTGTGTGCAGCCAGCCCCGCTCTGACTCTCTAGACAATGCACGAGCTCGCGCCACTGCAAAAGCTGCTGCTGCTGCTGCTGCTGCATTCTGATGTAAGCCGCGCCTGCACCGAGACACCCATCTTTTGGATAATACGCGCGCGCCGACCGTCGCCCGGAGCTCTCTCTCTGCGCGACTCGAGGCGCCGGCCGCTAAAGCCGGTTCTCGCACTTTTTTCTCTCTCTTCCTACTTCCTCGAACGTTCCCCTGCCACCGCCGACGACGTCTTCGCGAGAAATTGCTTTATTACGTGCTCTCGGGCTCTTTATGCGCTTATACCTCTGTACCCATATACATAATGTGACACGTATTGCCTTTCGCGCGCGCGCTAACGATGCTATAAATCATTATGAGCTGTTTTTTCGAGTATCGCCAAAACTCGCTGATATTTTTGTCTTGTTTTGCAAGATCGCGTGCGCAGCGCAATTTCGCGAGGGATTTATATAAAAAAATGAGAGGCAATTTTTCGCATTTAATTGGGGATTCGTTATGTAGAGCATGGTATAAGAGCCGCTATACAGTTACACAAGCCCCGCCGATAAGACGCTCGCGATTGGATCGTAATCTCCTGCACGTGCGGAATTCCGCCTGTGGAAAATAATGCAGCTCTTCCTACAATTGCGCATTTTATATGCCAAGTTTATGCTATTAATTAACTCCTTGATGCTGCGCCCGGCGAATAAAGCGCGCCGCGTCGATGAGCAAAGCTCTCTTTATATACGTACCTAAATTATCAAGTGATCCCCATCCAGCACGCGGCGAGTATTGCGCGCAGCTACGTATATACGGACGCAACAAAGTAAGTATACACACACGCGCGAGCTCGCCGAGTAGAAAGTCATAAATCCGAGGCAGGAAAAAAGGAGCAATCACGAGGGCAAAGCTGTCGGCTGGAAGAAAAAAAAGAAAGAAGAGCGACGACGTCCTCTCGATCGTTAAAATGATCTTCCGCTCGTGAAATAACAAAAAGAAGAAAGGAAGAAAAAAGCCAGGCGAGTGAGGAAGGAAGCGAGCGCGCGTCGCAGGGGGGGGAGAGCTAACGCGCGCGCGCGCGCGTATATAGATGCGGTAGGACGCGTAGCCAGCGGAGCAGCGCGAACGTGAGGTAGGCGAGGTAGGTATAGAGCAGAGAGTAGCACACACGCGCGAGTGTGGTAGGGCGGAAGGGGGGACAGAACGAGCAACACATATCGTCGAGAGAGCCAAAGCCGGGCGTCGTCGTTTTTTCCTCCTCCCGTGCGGCGTTCACGTGTGCTCCGCGCGCGGCCTATGGCAGAGCTCCCGCGGCGCCTCCGCGCGCTCTCTCCCGCTTCTTTCTCTCCCGCTCCGGGCGCACATCCTCCTATAGCTGCCTATATGCGTCTCTGACGCCGCGCCGCAGGCCGAGAGAGAGAGCGGCAGTTTGATGAAGTGGCCGGGAGAGAGGGACGAGTACATTATTATATCTAGCCGTGCATTGTCAAACACGCAGCAGCAGCTGCAGCGCTCGGCCGCCACCTCCTTCGGCAGCGCAGCGCACGACTATATTAAAGACTCGGGCCGAGTGGGGACAAGTGCCGCAGCGGAGCCCAGGTACATTATGTATAGCTCACAATGCGCATCGCGCCGCGCGGACACGTGCAGGGGAATATACGTGTCCGTTTGTTTGTCGCGACTTTTGCCTGTTTGTTTAGCGCTGCACAAAAGCCGGGGGGCAGCTCTCGGCGACAATGGCGCTGCACTGACCGCGGATTCAACAGTCCCGCGCGCGCGCACCAGAAAACGACGACGCGAGAGCGGACAATGTCGCACGATGCGCAATTTATAGTGCATTGCCGCTCTCTCTCTCTCTCTCTACGCTCTGTAGCTGCACCGAGTCGAGATTACGCGTGAAGGCATGCGCTGCATAAACCACTGCTCCGCTACTATATATACACCAAACAGCCTAATCATCCCGCACTGCAGCTTTCTCGTCCATTCAACGCCGTTTTATTGCTCATCTTGGACCGTTTATTTTTCAAACTGCATACAGCTCTCTGCAGCCTTTGCATTCGGTAGAGTGTATAATGCTATCTTCCAGTCAGATCGCCGAGCGAAGAAACGCCCGACTTTTACGTTTTATGCTCAAATAATTGATCAGCCGATAAGTAAGCTGTATCAGATCCAGTCAGTAGCTGACAAGAGCATCGGAGCTGGATTACGCTTAATCGATCACGTCCTGCACTCGCGTTCGGTCCGACTTTTTTCAGCGTATAGGTATACGCCCCGATCAGCGTAAAAAGCACGCTGCACATAATACATACGGCAGTCTATATCGGGGGTACAGCGTTCCATTGCGGCAACGCATCCGCGGGCTAGCCCGCACACTGGCTCGCTTTGATCTCGTTCGAGAGTGTACCGTTGTTCCGTGGGATGTTCGACTTGTCCAGCATAATACCGGCGGTACGGTAGCAGTATAGCCTTTTTTCACTCGACTTTTTTCTGCACTACTAATCGTCGGGGAAATCGATTGAGATTGATTCTCCTGCACAGTTACTGCCACTTTTTTGTCATCGCTGCACGGTGTTTTCTTTTCTCTGCTCCGAGAGCGTTTCACTCGCGCGGCGGCGTAAGAAAAAAGTGCTTTGAATGCGCCTTGTATGAGGAAATCTTTTTATTTTCTCCACTTTTAGAGGGGTCATTGATTGTTGGCGAATTTTCAAAAAGGGAGCACACCTTTCTAGCACGGTTTTTATTGTCATACAACGTACAAAAGCCAGTGGAACACGAGAAATGTGCTTTGTGACAATGTTTTTTCGGCCATTCAAATTCAACGAAAAGTAGCATCAAAGGGCTTCGATTTGAAAAAAATCGTCAAAAATAGTCGCTTAGGTGATATGTCTGCGATTGAGAATAGCGAAAAATCATGACAATTTTGGGATTTTTCAAAATCAAGTTATGCGTCTCTCTTTTCACGATTTGTCCCTATGTACGATCGTAGACAGCTTTTTACTTAAGCGACAATTTCTAACGATTCTTTTTCAGATTGAAGCTCTTTTTCGCAGCGGTACTACTCTATAAAGCAGTTGTAATGATAAGAATAGCTCTAGAACCTCATGTATAGAGACCCCATCAGAGAACTTGTAGTTCCTGGATCGCGCACTGACACTGGTCTCAGCTCGCTTTTTTGGAATTCGCTCCCACGTAATTTAAGATGCCTCCCGTGACTTAAGTTGAACTTCAATGAGACTGACGCGATAGAACGGTGGACAGTTATTGTACATAAAATTAATCACCGGAGCCCAAAGAATCTGTGATCTGTCGGAACATAATATATATTGTATGTAATTTTTGACTAGTGCAAATAAATCTATATCTATCTATCAATCTTTTCCCGTACTTTGACCCTCGAGTCTGGATTTTCCGTTTGCGCCCGCGGATACCGAGTATTACATGCCGTCGAACAATCACTACTTTCCGCTCAGTTCGAATGGTCGAGAAAACAGCGATTGACATAATGAACAGTAAAACTAATGCCAGATAGGTGTGCTCGCATTTTGAAAATTTGTCATCAGAAACTGTTACTGATTTGCACTGAGAGCAGCCGAAGAGTAAATAAAAAACTTGCGATTCGTACAAATAAATTTTTCGTCAAATCAAGGCTCGCTCATACTCATCTGTTACTACTGCGTGCGACTATGCTTTTCGAAAAAAAAGTAACGTGGGACGTATTAAGTTTGCATCGACATTCCGTGGTCGCAACGATGCGCCCGTGACAGATACCGCGTCCGCTTTTTGGCTCCGACTATCAGTAGCACTGCGCAACTGAAGCGTCATGCAGAGCAATAACCGTTACCGGTCGCGCGCGCCCTATGAATTGTGGCTAGCTGACGCTGCCGATTTGCCTCGCGAGCAATTATACGAAATACACGCGTATGCGCGGATGTCGCTTTCTGAAATTCGCGCGCGCTGCTGCAGCCGAATTGCGTGTCATATTTTCCCGTCTCCCTTTAGCCTTTTATACCGACTGTATAGCTGAGGCTCGCGTGATCGAGGGCGCGAAAAGTCTGTAAATATGTGCAGCGATAGCTTCGAAAGCTGACCATTGTTTTGATCAGTTGCCGGCGCGGAGGACAACAAAAGCCGATAAAATCCGGCCTGAACGCTGGCTTTAACTCAGGGCGCGAAAGAGAGAAAGAGCGAGGCGGAAGGTCAGGTGCGCAGCTTCCGCGACTCGTGCAGCAGCAGCAGCCGCGAAAATTCACAGCGGATTGCCGCTCTTAACTCGCGACGGCGCTCCCATAGAGAGAGAGAGAAGAGAGGAACAAAGGAGCGCACACTGGCGGCATTATGTGCCGCGACCATCCGGCTTCATCGCGGTTCCGTCTGTCCTCTGACGTTTCCACGGCAACCCGGATTTTGTGGCTCGGCTGCTGCTGCTGCTGCTAGTGCTGTTCGTGCTCCCCCTGGGGAGAGCGCGAAAGCAGCAAGCCGAGCCAAGAGAGGGACGAAGCGGGTGGAAGCGACGCCGAGTAGAGAGAGAGGGATGAGAGGGAAAGCGAGAGCGAGAGAGAAGATCGTAATTGTAACTTCATTTGAGGCTAATTTCGAGGAGCGGAGGGTATGATGAAACGCGGTAATAATTGTATTAGCCAGACAAAGGACGGTTATGGATACGCGCCGACGGCGATACCGGCAGTGCGGCAGTAGCAGCCACCCCCGCGGATCCTCCGCCTCTCCCGAGACTTGCTCGCTCCTCGTCAAAGCTTCGGCCTAATAGAGAGGGAGAAAGAGAAGCAGCCCGTATACATTCTGCAAATATGGCGGCATTAGCCGACGAGCGACTCGCTAACACGGCTCGGGGAGGAGTTGCCGCAGAGTATAATACAGCTTGTATATAGCGAGCGCGCTCGTGTGCAGCGGCCTCCTGGGGCACGACAACGGCCGCTTAAAAGTGCCGAATTTCCTTCCTCTCGCACTGCCTTTATCGCTGCAATGTACAATTCGCAGAAAAAATCACGGAGCAGATAAAGAGGCGTGACCGCCGGAGCTATAATCGAATGTTCATCTACGAGTGGCGCGCGCGTCAAATAATTATGCGGCATGAGCGCATCGGTGCGCGGGTGCGAAAAACGACTCTCCGAGCGAGAGTCGCTCATTCGGCACTACATGCGCGTAAATAAGATGCGCTCAGCGGGCGCAAATTTTATTTATGGTCGCATGATTTAATAAGCGAAAGATGATGCGAGAGATAGCGGCATGAAAGTAGCAATGGCGCGAAGCCATATGGCTGCTGGAGCGTCGAGTGCTTTTTGGGGTGCGAAATGATATGGAAGTAATGAAGAGAGAGAGAGAGAGAGAGCGCGTGTCGCTAGTCTTCACCCTCGCGCGCGCGCGTATCTCGTCCCAGAGATTGACCCGTCCGATGAGGCAGCTTATGTAGCGTACACTTGGCGATGACAGATTGATACAATTCCCGCGAGCGAGCGAAATGCCCGGCGACAGATTTTCTGCCAACTGTCGCGGCCGACGGTGCAGCACACCGCTCCGATGATCGAGCTGGCTCATTACGGCGAATTAAAGTTGATGCACCGCTGCGCGCTGCAATGCGTCATCGGGAGTGATTGGCTCTATAGTGTAGAAAAGTCGGTGAAAACTCGTGGAGGAAAAAGCGCGCGCATCGCCGATGGGAATCCGAGCGTCGCGTCGCGTGGCCAAGCTCGCGGAGCATGTAATCCTTATGTATAAGGGAGTAAAGAGGCGAGTAGCGTGGCGGTGGCGGAGCATTCGAAGCTTGAAGTTTCCGGGCGCGTCGTGCGTGGAAGCAGCCTGCCGAGAAGAAGAGAGAGAGAGAGACTGTTGCGGAAGGCTTTTTCTGCGGGGGGTTCACGCTGCTCGTGCTTCTCTCCGCTTGCTTGGCTGTATCGACTTGCGAGCTTTCTTCTCTCTCGAAGAAGAAGAAAGAGAGCCGCGTCGAGTCGAGGATAATACACACTACTCCGCTACTGTGCACGAAGGAGGCTGGACGGAGCTTGAGCCCCTCGGCGAAACTCGCTCCTTATCGATCTGGCCCCTCTGCCACACGCAAACACACACACACACAGTGTGTAGAGCGAAAGAGGGGCCGAGAGTTAGGTGCCGAAGAGCGAAGGAGAAGGAGCTCGCGCGCGCGCGCGCGTGCGGGAGAGACGGGCAAGATAGAGAGCACCGCCTACTCGAGCGTGACTCCGCAGCCAAAGCCGAGCCTATCAATATTTCCTCCCGAAATCCCTAGTCGCGCCGCGCGCTCTACCCAGGTTCCTTCTACTCCCCCTCCGACTCGTAACTCGTTTCTACACTCCTACTCCTACTCCTACTACTACTACTACTGTAGCACACGATTTCTCGGCGGCCGCGCGCGACGCCGCCATCTTTTCCTGCCGACCATCATGCCCGAGACTCATTTGATCTTTTAATTCGCCGTCGCCAGTTGCGCATCGAGGCTTAATCGCGCTCGCGTGCTGCTGCTCGCCGAACGCCGCGCCGAGCCGTCGGCCGTCGGACCACGACGGCTACTGATGCCAAGCCCAACGCGCCGCTCTCTATACCTATACGTGAGCGGCCTTTGCCGTGATTGATGGAGCCTCGCTCGGCTCTTGGACTCGCATTTTTCTTTCGGGCTCAGGCTCCGACTCTTATTCATACTTCCGATCCTTTTTGCCACGCTTCGTTCAGACGACTCTATCGAAGCGTTTGTTGACTAATGCTCCTGCGCTCGCTTAACTCTCTTCTCGTCTCTGAATAATTCGCATTTTTCTATGATGAAACAAAGAAAAAGCCAACTCTCGCATTTCACCGCGCGACGCGGAATAATATATCCTACAGCCAGCAGACCGCCGAGTAGTGGCAGAGATATCGCGCGTGAATTAATAAAATCCGAGTAGAGCTTTTTGGTGGCTCGAGATTTTCTCTGCTGCTGCTGCTATTTTTCCCAAGCGGTTGCTTGGCGGCCGCGCGACAGCACTCCATTATTTCTTCGAGACTTTTTGCGCGCGCGCTGTCGCTGCCGAGTGGCCCACGAATCTTAGCCGCTTATTTTTCCGCCCGGGAAAAAACCCGATGCGATCATAATGGCCCCGGTCGAGAGACAGATATATACAGCAAGAGTAATCGCTCCGGCGCTACAGCCTAATGCCGACTGTTTTTGCGAATATTTTTCAACTTGTACAGATCTCTCGCGCAGCAGAGAGCAGCCGAAATTGCGGCTGATGCGAAGGCGAAAGGTGCGGTTTCATTATTTACGCCAAATCTGGCTAAAGGGATGTCAAAGTTCGGCACGCGATACATAATTAATTTCGCGCGCGCGGTTCGCGTTGCTCGATAAAGTAGCACTTTCGCATTCCCTTTGAGCCGATGGAGAATGCGCACGCGTGTAGTGCTATGTATACCTACGCCGCATCTATACTGATTTCATTGGGGTCCCGCGCCACAGAATGGATTCCGGCGATGTGCGTATGAATTTTGAAACAGGCTTTCACCGCACAAGTCGAGAGAGTTTGGTAGAAAAAGAGTCTTTGCGCCATAAATCGCGCGGAAACTCGAGCCAGCAGCAGCTCGCACGATTGAAGCTTGCACTTTTTTTCTTCTCCCTCATCCGCGAGAAAGCCGGAGCGACGAAAGAGAGAGGGAGTCGGCGGCGGCGGCGGCGGCAGTTTCGTGGAAGAGACTTTTCGGTGGAAAGCGTGCGCGAGGGTGAGCTCGAAAGGGAATTTCCTCGAGGTCGAGCTCTCTCTCTCTCGGAAGTGGATGTTATATATACTGCTCTTTCTGTACTCGCGGTGGCCGGCCGCCGGAGCAAGTTTTTCCAGCCGATCTACTGCTTGCCCGAATTTCGAATTCAGATCAATACCTGCAGCGGAGCCAAGCGATGAGCCCGCTTAGTTGTCGAGCGAGTTTCACTTTGGCGTATATAAGACTCGTCGCTCTTACAATAAACAGAGAGTGGAAAAGGCGAATGTCGCATCACGCACACTTTCTCTTTGTTGTCTTTCCGATCCGTGAACGGCCATTTTCTCCGGCACCGCGACACTTTTGCACTCTTTCTTCTGGAAATAGCTCGTGACTAAACTTGGCGGCCCGATTATTCTTGCGGCGCAAATATTATGCACGCTGCCATTAGCGCGGGGAAAATCGATCGGCCTGCATCCATCATTATTTGCGCCCAGTGCAGCTACACTGTCGTTTCAACGAACTACATTATCCCATACGAGATTGCGAACGTTTGAAAGTCGAATTTATTATACGCAAAGCGTACGCGCTCAGCACAACATGTCGCGGAAGCACTCCCCGGAGACATTAGCTTTCGAAACATATTGCGCTCTCCTGCCGTATACGTGTCTCCCGCGACCGATTGAAATCAAAATGATTGTGTCCTCGAGGAGATTTAGGGAAATAATCACGACGCGCACGCCCGGCGGCGATTAGGCGACGTTGTTGCACTTGGCGTCGAAAGGGCGCCGGGATATATACTTGACTACCAAAAGTGTGTATATGTACCCATATACACGCGGGGCTCCGATTGACCTTTAGCAAGTTCCTTCGGGAATAGCCCGGCCGATTAATTCAAGTGTTTTTACGTCTCGCGTACATGTGTAGAAAAGCCCGAGAGTCGGCCCCTTCTATACTGCACCCGCCGAGTGTACACAGAGCGCTACGTCCCGCGGGATTCTCCGCACACTGCTGTACTGCTTTCGGCTATTGGACGCAGACACGCGGAGACAAGAGGAAGAAAGGGGCTCTCGCTCCGCAGCGCGTTTCACATATGTCGCCAGATTTAATCAGCCACTACTTAGGGCTTTATCTGGGCTGCTTATCTCTCGCGTCGCGCCTCCTCTGCTGGCTCCCCTCTACATAGCTATATACGAGTAGTCCAGTCGGTCCGTCCCCCGCTCGCGCGCGCGCTCTTCTTCTCCCGCGCACCGCGACGAGATAACGGGATTGCTCTTAATGGGGATCGAATTTCCTGTGCTTGCTCGCGAGCGCAAATCCACTAACTCGATCTCGCGGTCGTGGCGCGCGCCGCCGCACTAATGGAAACTCACGCAAATGAGTTAGCGGGAGTAGGCGCGATTAGCGCGCACGCCACGCGCCGGCGATCATTAAAAAACATGAGAGCCCCGCAGCTGCCGATGCCGGTGCCTCGTCATTGCTGGACACTCGAGATTCATTTCTCTCTCCTCGGACTCGCACCTGTAGGTACGAGCTTCGTCGACGCTGTGTACAGGCACTAATTAATAATGGCAAGACGAGATACTGTGGTATTACGCGTGTATGTACGCGCGGCCGTCACGAGCGAATACGCGCGTAAAAATAGAACCTAAAACAGCGTTGAATTTACTAGAGCCTAACTGTAGATTTTACTTTTGAAATTGTAATTATTATTCCAGCCGCGCGTTACGCTCATAAACACTAATTTTGAATAATTCCAACGGGGAAATTGCGCGCCGCCGCCGCCGCGGGAGATAGTTTCTTTTTATGGTCAGTTTCATTGACCTTCAATGCGGCAATAACCGCCGACGGCCGGCGCACGTGCTCTCGCGGAAATAATGACTCTCTTTCGTAAAACATAAACAACGTTTTCAACTAGACTTTGCTCGCTAACGGTACGCGCAGGTATAGGCATCATTTTCGATTTGTGTACATCGGTGTATCGACGACAAAACTTACCGGTTGATGGAGGAGACGGATGGCACGTTGTCCTGCGAGCAGATGCCCTCGGCGAGCAATCTATCACGAATCTCCCAGGCAAACATCGTGGGATTGTCCCTTTTGTAGTTGGCGATCGCATCGACTACCGGCGGCGTCGCCACTTTCGGCTTCGAGCCTCCTATGACTCCGGCTTTGAAGCTCCCAGTCTCATAATACCTGTAAATTTCAACAGCCATCAGATAAGCCCATCGGGCAGATGTATAAGACTTGTATATAATACATTCGTATGTCTACTTGTAGCTCTCGATTACGCGTCGACTTTACGTCTCATTTAAATCCTCGTAAATTTTAGCCTTCGAGTTATTGCCGGAGAGTTTTATCGCGCAGATTGGAGAGATATAATAGTTTCAGTATATATACTTGACAGTTTTTCAGCCGTTGCAGCAGTTGACGCGCTGATAAGGGGGGGGGCGGAAGAGTACAAAGCATCAGAGACGATGAGTCAGTGGAAGTACAAAGGAGAGCGGGGCCGATCGCGCGCGCGAAAATAACGATTCGAAGCTGGATCACGGAGGCTATATACGAAGGAGCCGGCCGTCGCCGCGACCGCCGCGGCGCTGCACCGTGCGGGGTATACACAACGTACATTAGAGGCGGTTGAGTTTCTGGCCGCGAGCTGGCCACCTCGTCGTTATTTAGGAGCGCGCGGGCCCCCCAAAGCGCCGATGCTATCAGCAGAACCCGCGGCCTGAAGGAGCCCTTTGTGCCTAATTAGCTAAATAATATCTTCGCTCGTGCTTAAATTCAATTACATCGCAGGCCTGCAATAATGGCTCGCCTGTGATCTCCCTCTCGCTCGTGATGAATGCGCGCCGCTCGCGAGCTCGTATTTCTATTTCTACCTACACACCGCAATCCGCGTTTATCCGTGTGTATACCTTCTGAGGCTACGCCAAAAACGACAGCGGAGAGATGGACGCCCCGATCTTCTTCCGGCTTTGCTGGCAGCGCAGATAACAGATCGAGCGCAGATATATACTGCGGAGCTCGCCGGCATAACTGTTTGCGCTCTTCGAGATTAGCTTCCAGAGACTAGATTGCATTGTGTTATACACACTCGAGAGAAATTGATGCGCGACTTTGTCGCAAAAAGCTCGTGTAATGCACGTGTAACGTAGAAGAAAGCAAATTGAGTTTTTCGTAAATTCTTAATGAACTCGGGGGGAGCTGATTTTTCCCGTATTTTTTTACTGCACTCAAAAAATATGAGCTGAATGTAGGAAGGTTACATCCTGCTGAAGTTCTTTTGTGGCGTCAGGACGTTACCAGCACCAGCACCCGGCGCTCATCAAAGGATGCCGCCGCGCGAGGGAGTGACGGCACAAAAATTTCCGATTGCTGGATCTTCCTCAATTTTCGAAGATATCACAAAAACGACGCTCTAAACGGACGCGCAGAAGAAGCTATTCTGTAATCTATTACAATGGCCGGTTAAACTAAATCAGTTTTCTCTTCTGCTCACAGAAAAAAAAACACCTTCCGGTCGGAAAAAAGTCTTTTTTTTCTCACAATGAGGGGAAAAAAACGCACCTGTCCGACGACGACGTGCACCTGATTCACATTCCACAGTAGTCGTCCGTTGATAAAATCTCGTCAATTTTAAAGCATTTTATATCGTTATTTCAAACGTGTCCATTACAGCCCTGCTCGATTTATTTATTATAGCTGTGGGAGAAAGAGAGACCTGCTGCGCGGAAAGTCGATTAGGCGCTGGAAAAAGCGCGCCCCCTTCGAAATCATAACGATTATATCTTGCGTAAAATGCCATTCGCGCACATGTCGCCCGTTGACGTTTCGCCCCCTCGAGCTCGTTCCACCCCGCTCTTTTCAGCGTGAAATGACCATTAGAACGCACGATTTTTCAAATCTCGGGCCGCTTCAGCGCGCCCACGCTACCCGCCTTTATATACCGATTTAAACGACCTCGATAACTGCGCTCCGCGCCGCTTCTATTTATTTTTCTTTCTTTGTCTCCCCTTTAATCTCGCTCAAGTATATTGTTTATCGACTGCACTGAAACTCGAAATATGGACACTGTATAAAAGCGGCGTTAGGCCGAGGCCTGCTTATCGCGAAATTAGATTTGCTCGAGTGTTTCGTAATGAGTAGTCTGGTGCTTAACAACTCGTCGGCAGGATAATCTTGTAAACAAGCGGAATAAAAGAAATAAGGCGGCGCAGTAGGAGGAGGAAAGGCAGCGATGCAGAGAAGGAAGACTGACAAAGGTTTTCCGCGCGCGCATCCTCTGCGCCGGCACGAGCCGCGGCGTATATAAAAAAGTTTGCGGCTAATTTTACAGACTCGTGCAGCACGCACGCGCATCTATTTCGGAGCGGCCGGCTTCCTGGAAAAAGTCTCCGCGGCTCGTCTTCGCGCATATAAACGGCGCGTGACTGCGTAAACTGCACGCGTTAACGGCACGCGAACGAGAGATCCAGGCACTGCGTGCGCGGTGTATGTGCCTATGTGCATGTAACGCGAAAAGGAGAAGACGGCACGCGGCGCTGTAACACGTGTGTGTGTGCGAATAACAGCGGAGGCAGTCGTCGTTCTTCCCTTTGCTCGCGCTCTCTGTTACGCGTCTCTGACTCAACGTCCTCGCCTCGGCACTGAGCGCGGTTAATGCGTCGCAGCTTTGCTCAAGTGTTGCGCAACATTTTTTTGCCTCCGACTATACCGGCTCTAATACCGCCGCCGTCGCTGCTCAAAAGCCTCTTTGTAACCAACTGCACTATACTGTGTATAGGTGTATATGTGCGTCTCGCTGCAGACTCGTTAAAGATTTTATTCGACTGCGTTAATGATCGCTCCGAGAAAGCTGCCAAGTCCGCGAAAACTGTGCTGCAGCTTTGGGGGTCCCAGAATCTCGAATCTCGAATTCCTTCACGCAAATTCGAATTTTCAGTTGCGTAGAAAGCCGCAATATGCCTGCACTGTACGAGACGAATGTCTGTATTTTTCGCTGATTTCCACGACTAATTGACTCGATAAATGAATCGCGATCCGACGACGCCCACGAAGAGCGCACGCAGTAAATAATCGGACAATGAGCATTATGCGCGAGCAAAAGCAGCGGCGCACGTGATCTCGTGACACATCGCTGCCATACATACATATACATTTCGGGCCATCAAAGAGCAGAGAAAGAGAGACGTATTGACTGCATCGCACGGGGAGAAAAAGAGAATGAGCGAGTCGTTTATATGCTGTATACGTAGCCGAGTTTCTTGCTGATGCCGCCGAGGCAGGGAGCAGATCGAGAGTAGGGCGAAAAAACATGGAAACCGCATCGCGTCACCTCCGCCACCCAGGACCTTCCTTCCGGTCTCTCCCGGTAGCCGACGTCACCCTCGCTATAGAGCAGCTATATTTTTTCCACACAGCTCGCGGTGGGATGGACAACTTATACGTATTTGCAATGCGAAGAAGAGGCAGGATATAATATATAGTGCAGGCTATTTTGAGAAAACAATAAGAACGCTAAGGAGCTGCCTCAGACGAGCAGGTCTGTAGCGAGCGATTGAGTAGCGTGAAGCCCGCGAGTCAGGTGCGGAGAGCCTGAGAATACAAGAGTCATCCTCGGATATGGCTTGTATACAGCAGAGGTATATTATAACGTAGCTATAGCTATGAAGCGTAAATCGGCCGGCTAAAGAGCGTGTAGGAGTGAATAGGCTGCCGCTTGACGCGGCTGTTGCACTTACCTCGACAATATCTTGGATACACAGCCGTGGGATACCCTGAGTTGTCGGGAGATGTCGCACGGTCGGACGCCGCTGTGCGCGAGCTCGACGATCCTCTGCCTCACGACGTCCGGCAGTGGCCTCCCGTTCACGAAGACGCCACCCAGCTGGTTTACTCCCCCGTGGCCTGCAAATGACAACACGTACACACGTTAGCCTTTCGGTCTTATCGTACACATGCACACACACACACACGCGCACAATCGGACTCTTTGAGGACGAGAGAAGGGCTGGCCGAGATTGACGCGCACCCGAGTGCCGAGTGGGGCGAAAAGCGCAGCATCATCTCCCGCCGAGAAGAGAGAGGAGGCATCGCCGCAGAGAAAGGAAGAAAGGCCAAGGGCTCGGTTAATTCAGCGTCGAGGGTATATAATACACGCCGCGAATTACGACATATGTCTTCCCTCTCAGTTGGCTGCGTGCTCTTTTTCCCTTTACCCCCCGCCGTCGGCAGAAATGACGATAGCCAGTCTTCGCCGCTCTCCATCGACAGCTCAATCGAATTATCTGCGCGCGCTGTATGTACTGGTGTAGCAGGCCAGAGCCGTATTCCACCCTCGGCCTGTCGCGTATATGTTGCTGATCTCACGCTACCCCCAATTTCTCGACTGCAGCAGCTCGCTGCGCCACGCGCGCGTACGAATATAATGCCGTAAATATTGTCGACAATTGCCCGTAGCGCTACTAGCTTCGACCTGACTCACCAGAGATTATCCTCTCCCGATAATGTAATAATCGAGCCGAGTACTGCCGCCGCGGGAGACGACTGTTGCATTATTATTTTAGAGCCGCGTTTTTTTTATTGTTATTATTATTCCTTCGTTATTACGCAAGCTCGCTCGCTGCTGTTATCCAACTCGCGAGGAATATTGCAGGTTATTTGTGCAGATTTTTGAGGAGAAAAAATAGTGTATCGACAGAAGAGATGTGCGGGGCAAAAAGGGCGAAGAAATAAATCGAAGCAGTTTTACGTGCGCTCGATTTGCAATCGCGGACCGAAAAAGTTTCGAGTGCGCGCCCGTTCCATATAAACGGGTGACCAGCGCGACACTGGCGCGCGTATATAGCTGCCGCCGCTGCAGCTGCCGCGCGGTTACATTGTCTTGTTTTACGAGAACAGGATACCAGTAATTTAGCAGAGCGAACGCCAACGTATCGTCGTTTTTCCGCGCTCTTCTCCCGTCCGCGCAATATTTCGCGTAAGCGGCAGTGTTCGAATCGCGCTGAACTTTTGTGCTCTCTCGCGCGCACGTATATATACCTATACATTTGTACGCGGCTCCGAAACGACCCTTTTTTACTGTCGGAGTTGCGTGCGTGTGTTTTTTTTTGTTCTCTTTTGATGCGCGGGGAACATCGCTCTGAACTTTCAGATTTCTATGCTGATACGCGGGCAGCGCGGGGCATATCCAGGGCAGTGACCGGCAGCGAAAGTGCCGTGGTTCGATGACTCGTTGCGATCGACTTTTCTGGCTCATTCTCGCAACTCCGCACTACCTCGGACATCGCGGGGAGACGTTAAGCAGCGGTAGACGATGATGATGATGATGATGAAGCGTCATCGGGCAGGAACGACGTCCACTTCCCGCGCTCGCAAATCAATTCGGTCGCGGATCGGCGTGCGCGCGTTTATGGTCCTGTGTGTATACCTGCAGTACTATAGCTATGTACAGCACACGGGATCATTCGGGAGTGCGCATATAGCAACTCGGCTGCAGTAGTAGAAGTGGTAAGCGGACAGGGGGGTAAATAAAGCGGGAGCAGCGATGGAGGCCGTGTCTCTAGCTACCCTCTGCGCGCGGCGGCTCTCTGGTTCGCCGTCACGCCTGCTGACCGCGGGCCGAGAGACGCAACTACTGCGCCAGCATGTCTCTCTCTCTTGCTTGCTCTCGGCTTGGTTTCTGCAGCGCACTGCACAATAATTTCCTATCTCCTCGCTGTGAGCCCCCCTCCCCCGCCCCTCTCTCTCTCGAATCTGAACTGCTGCCGGTGCTCCACTTTGACGCGACCAGCAAAAAGCACGACTACCGTGCGCTACCGCGTCTCCGCCGCTACTGTTTTCTCCGACGCAATTTCAACTTTTTTTTGCCCAGCACGTCCTTCCAGCCGCTGCCAGCCGTTTCCTCGACTTGCCGAGAGCGCGTGTGAATTAAAATTAAACGTGGATTCCGGTCCATCACCTCGCGCTGTACACGCGGCTCGAATAAACGGCTCTCCGCATCGTGTGTGCGGCTGAAAAAAATCATCGCAGTCTAGAAAGTCCGAGGAAAACTAGCACGGTTTCCTTGTTATTCAGGAGTGGAGCATCGAAAAATAGAAAGTCCTACGCGGACTGGGAAATTAATTAAAATGCATCGGATTAAATAACTTTGAACAAAGAGTAAAAGAGTCGGGCACACACACACACACTTGTCAATACTGTGTATACGCGTGTCCCTGTTGCAGAGGCTCGAATCGAGTCGGCAGCGCGTTGCCCGTTAATAGGAAGACTTTTGTTGCGGCTCTATACAATTGACTGAACGACGGCCGCGGCAAAAGTTTCGCGGCAGAAGCCTCTATAGGAGAGATCAAAATTGCTAATATTTGAGGATTCGCTTCATTTTATAAGATTAACCGAATGAGAATCAGCCAACAGGTAAAGAATCACTTTTTCATCAGCTATCGACAAAGTGTCGCCCAGTATTGACTAGCATCGTTATTTACAATACTTGCGACACCTACAAACGTTATAAACGTTTGAAAAGTGTGTATTCGTTTGCTTTATGTGAAAAAGTATCGTTTTTTTAAACCTCTTCTCAAAGAATTTCCAAGCTAAGAAACAACTTTGTCACTCGGTCTGTATTGAGTAAAAAACCATTCTTACAACTGATTAGGAATGTCTTTCGACAGCAGCGAAAAAGTGAAAACCAAATATTTTTGTGTAATATATATTCGATCCTCTCGCTCTAGCAATACGTATAGGACCTCGAAGTACGAGTTTTGAAACGCCGAAAACTACCGACCCACGCGGCGCAAGTCGCAACTTTGCGTCAGAAGCTAGAAACACCCGTACTTTTTCGACTATAAAAGCGAACGCGCTATCGGAAAAAGCGCCAAGGATCACGCTTTTAGCCGCTGCAGTGTCACATGCACAGGAGTCGCTCGAACGCTGACCGCACGAGGCGCTCTCCTTCTCCCTTTTTCCGTGAACGAGAAATAAATTAAAATGAGCCTGATGCAGTAAAAGTAGTGGCGCGCGCGCGCGCTGCAAGGAAGTGTGGGAAAGCTTTTGTCTCCTGCAGGCAAACCGCTCGGTTTCAATTTTTTTTTCTCGAACGTGTCGAGAGAGGCAGTGACGACAAGACCCGATGGCGGTGGCGGCGGCTGCGACGATGGCAGTGAGAAGTAAAAAAGAGGAGACACTCTTTTCTCCGGATGATCTTGTTTCGAGCAGAGCTGAGCGAAGCGCGGCCGCGAGCAACAGTAAAAAGAGCGACGCGAATAAGATGACCCAGCTGCGCATCGAACTGTGCATCGCAGCTTCCGGCGGTAGACCGAATTCTCATCAGTTTTCCTATATATTCTCGGCTTTATATTTCTAATTAACAGTCGCGTTTATATCGAGACGCTTTCGCTACTTTTCACGCCGACTCTCGTTGCACTTTTCCAACTGCGCGTATGATATACCCATAGCCAATAACATATGATTGCAGCCCGAGATTGAAACAATCAAACGCGAGCTGTGTATATGCAAGCATATTGTTTATATAAATGTGACTATCATAATTTTTAACGATGATTGTGTGCGCGGCCGAAGAAAAAGAAGAGTTGCGGCTTATCAGCGCGGAACCGACAGAACAAAGCAATAATTATAAAGTACGTTTTTTATGTCCGGAGTGAAAAAATAAATTCGTATTATTTAATAAGTCTCTCTCTCTCGCGAGCAGTCCGCCGCCGAGGGATAAGTATTTTAGAAACAATAATAACGGTAAACAACGCGACGGCAATAGAGCAATAAAATTTTAATTTTAATAGTCCATCAATTTCCCTGCAGCGTGTATATACCCGCCGCCCACAGGCCGCCGTTATTAGTATAAACCATTCTTCATTTTATTGCGAATGCTCTATTGATTAACTGGACTCTCAAGCTTATACTTTAATTACACCCATGATCGCTATCCCGTTTATCGTCGGCAGCAAAAAAATAAGGAACAGAGCGCTAGGAGTTGTAGCACAAGTGTCCAGAGATCAGCGTCACACACACACGGCGGTACATCCGTCACGAGCCGAGAAGTCGTCGCGTGACACGGGAGCCGACAGGCCGCGGATATTCGATATTTCTCTTTCTCCCACGACCGGCCCTGCTCTTTGTTCCTCGCGTATATTGCATTACTTACGCTGTGTCGCGATTCTCCCGCGTATGCGAATAAGAAGGAAGCTGGCCGAGCGCGCGCAAGATTTTATTACCCGCGAAATAAATCCGAGGATCGCTTGTTCGCGTGGCGCAGTAAAAGTATAACGAATGCGGCCGTTCGGATGTACGAGCTCGCGTATTATCAATCTTGCTGCCGGTCGCCGCGCTCCGATGGCTTTTCGTGTCTCCGCGTGTGTCCTTATCCATATATTACAAGCGCTTTTAATACTCTCAATGTTTGCCGTGCAAGCGCGCAATACGAGCAAACAACTCGAAATGTAAAAAGACATAATCGCCGAGTCACTAATTTGTGCGATGGGCAGAGAGCGGCAATTTTCTCGGAAGCAAACAGCAGGTTTGTAATGAAAATAGCATAGTGAGCGCGCGCGGCGGCGGCGGCGGCAGGAGCGACGGCTGCAGCGGCGTGGGCGAGCGCGAAATGCCATGGCTGAGGACTTTTCGCTCAAAAGAGAATAATAATAATACAGATTCGCGGGCGGTAAGGTAAAAAGAAATCTCTAATGTCGCGGTGAGTTCGAAAGTCGGATTTCCTGCCGGACGACGAGAGCGGAAGGAGTGTACTGCCGCCGAGTTCTCTCGCTGTAATAATGACCGCAGAGCGCGCGAATCACTCCTACGCAGATTTGCGGTCGCGCGGACCTTCTTTTCCTCTCTCGGGCGCGCTATACCGCTACTGCGGACGCCTCCGCGATGCAGTAGCGTAATGAGAATGGACGAGAGCTGCCGTGAATTTTTTGTCGCGGCTCGGACTTTTTCTCGCGCGCACCTGCCGGACTCGTGGAAGCCGACGCCGTTTCTTTTTCTCGCTTCGATCAGGAAGTTCGCCGACGAGGAACCGAGCAGCAGAAAAGCGACTTTCGATTTCCGCAGGAATTAGCGAGCGGAGGGAGACGACGATAAGGGAGGTTGGCGCGCGCCGCAAATGAAATTTCACAATCAGGCACTTCCGCAAGTCGTAGAAGCGAAAAGTCAGAGTCATAATCCTTACACGTGTAGTACTCCATCATGTTCTGATTGTAGCGATACGCCGTGCTGAGGTCCATAGTTGGCGCTTCCTCGGCAGGTGTTGCGCTTCTGATTCTCCTCGCTCGGTGCTCCCGTCCGTCGCGCTCGGCGGCGCTCGCTGTGCTCTTTCCCTCTCGCTCTACAGTCCGCGGAGCTCGTGGCTTTCCGCTCTGGGGCCTTGCCCGGGGGGCCTGAGCGGCCGTCGCATCCTCGGCACACACGGGCCCCGCGCGCACTTTTTCAGCTCGGCGCGAGAGAAGAACGCGCGAGGAAGCACTCGCGCACTGCTACTCCGCGGATAATGAGTGTACGCTGGCCCCGTCTCGCTCGGCCGGACTGCACGGTGCGCGCGCGCGCGCGTGCGATGTACGAAGGAGAGCGACGAGCGAGCCGAGCTTTTTGACTGTCCGCACGTGACTTTCGGCTCGATTTCGCTTCCGCTGCTGGCGCGGGATGCTGTCTCCCTCAGAATCCGGCGGCTGCTGCTGCTGCTGGCGCCCCGCCCATGCGAGCCGGCTGCAGCATCCCTGTCGCTCGGCCCGAGCTTGCCATTGGCCGGGGGAGGCGGCGCGACGCCGACCCGGGGGTTGCTACGGCGACGCGGCGGCGCTCCGAGCGACGGCGGCGGGGGGCGGCTGTAACCTCGTTACTGCCGCCGCCGCTGTCGCTGCTGCTGCTGCTGCTGCTGCTGCATCGAATCGAAGCTCGAAGCTCGTGGCGCGCAAAATCACGCGAAAGCCGCGCTCCGATCCGGCGCAGTCAAGCCCGATTTGCCACGGCCGCGCGAAATCGAGAGTCCTCTTTCCTGCTGCGTCCGTCTCACTCTCAACAAGTTTGCGCTGTATGAATGGCCCATTAAGTCGCGCGCTCGCGCGTCTCCCCGAGGAGGCTGATGCGGACTCTCGAGGCTGCGGCACGACTCGCGGAACGGCGCCGACTCGACTAATTGGACATCACCTGCGCGCCGCGACAGATCCGAGACGCGAGAGCCCGAGCGATCGCTATCTCCGTCTCCGTCTGCGCGAGAGACGTCAGGGGGGAACGAGTATAGTCGCACATGCTGCCGCTGAGTTGAACGAGAGGGAGAGAGAAGGCGAAGGTGGCGGCGGCGGCGGCGGCGGCGCGAGATCGGCCGGATCGCCCGGAAGGTGCGGTCAGCACCGGTGGGACCGCCGCTGGCTAGCGAATCTCACAAGGGCCGGTTTACATTCGAGTGCACTCGCACAAGACGGCGCGAGCCTGCACACGGACTTACCCCCCGCGCGTATGACATCAGATATGTCAAATCTCAGGATTCCCTGCGCGCCTGTGCTGTCGCGGCGTCCGCCTCCGCTCGCAGTGCAGGCTTACGCAACGCGCCGGAGAAAAGATACAGCTTGCGTTATACTATATTTGCACGCGTGTGTTACGTGTCTATGAGTAGCACTTGCGCCTTCTTGCGATTGACTGCAGGCGCGGACAATGTTTCTCTCTCGCGGTCGGCCTTTCGCACGGGAGTGACGAGATCTACACTCGAAAGCTGATGCCCACTTATGCACGGGAAAAAGAAACCGACGAGAGGTTCATTGATACTATACCTCTCTGCTATACATGTGTATGCAAACAAGACGCGTACGCGAGACTTGCTTGCTTCAAGCTTTACTTATATTGTACTATAATTTCACAATGAAGGTTTTTTCTTATTAAAATTTATTAATTGATGAGGATGTTACGTGATATTTTTTAATTCGGCGCATTGCAGGTGAGGGTAAAAATTTTGTGTTGTTAGAAATGTATAATTGCTAAAAAAAATTGTTAAGTGCTGCATTTGAAATTCTTGTTTTATAAATTTTGTTCGATTTCAGAATCTCAGTTTTTCAAATTTTTATTTTTCAAAGTGTGTATCCCCACTCGCCGCATCGCCATATACTCACGATAATAGATAACAGTAGTCCAAGTGGGAGTACACCAAGTGAAAATTTATTGGTTTGAAAGCTCAAAGGTCGATGATAGCAAGAAGCGCATCAAAGAACGCGTTATTATGCTGAATCGAGCTTCGCATCGCGCACGTCCTGTCAAAAACTATACGGTTCGATGCGTGTGCGAGAAAGTGATTTCAGTCTTGTGTGACCTTTTCACACTCGCTTCAACCGTTCACACAAGACTAAACTCACATTCTCCAAATGCACTACCCTTGACACACCGTGAACGCGAAGCTCGATTTCTCGTATATAGAGAGACCCGATTCCAAGCGGCGTGCGCGAAATAAATATATGCGTGAACTTGTGCGATTTTCTACGACATTCTCACACGACACCGAATAAACTGTACACAACAATACTCTACACATGCGCAATAACTACATAAATAAATTCTACACTGCAGTAATTCTCTACACGACAAAACGCTACACCAATATTTACTACACAAGAATTTTCTACACTTACTTTTCATCATTTTACTACACCGCACAATTCTACACAACGCTATAACCTATTGTTACAACAATGTATCAACAATAGCTTGGATGATTGTGTAGAGTTTTGCGGCGTAGTAAAATAATGAAAAGTGAGTGTAGAAAATTCTCGTGTCGTAAATATTAGTGTAGAGTTTTGTTGTGTAGAGAATTACTTTGTAGGATTTATTTGTGTAGTTAATTATGCATGTGTGGAGTATTTTTGTGTACAGTTTGTTCGCGCACTTGTGTAGCAATGTATTATATTCAGTGTATACTAAAAAGTGTAAGATTTTCTCAAACTATAGAAACGGAAGCTCCCAGTTCGCTAGTTTGACCAACAAGATATTATCCACTGAAAGTTGAATATTGGGTTATGGCGAGTACAGGTATATTACTCTAAACTTCCTGTTTCAAAACGACGAGATGATTCGTCGGGAATATAGTCCCATTAATCGACTAACCTAGGCCAGCTCGGCTTGAAATTTGCCTATAGGATCAAAATCACGAGCGTCCACTCGATTCGTCGCCATCGTTTATCATTATTGCGCTCTGCACCAGAAAGAGCCGAGCTTCGCCGGCCCCAACGCCTCGGCGTCATCAGTTTGCTCTCTCGAGAGATTACACTTTGGCATATAATTTAGGCAAACGAACGAGCGGCTCGAGCTGCGTTGACGGGCAATATGTCTCAACAAGATTGCGTCGACGACTTTTTTTTTCTCGCATCCCAAAAGACACGCAAAATCTAATGGATTACCCGCCGGTGACCTTGATGATATAATATAATAACACGCGCACGCACAGACACGAAAGTATACCTTTTTAACTTTGTCAAAAATGACAGTGCTTCAGAGCTTACCGTAGTTGGTTAATGTGAAAAAATGGTTGGTTACAGTGATAAAATACGCATCAACTATATTTTCCGTTAAACTATATGCACAAGTACTTGCTAAGTAAGTTACCTATACTTTCTTGGTAATATTTGCCAAGTTCTTGGTAAGGTTAACCGAAAATATAATTGGTGCGTATTTTACCAAGCGCTTTGTTACTATTATATTTATATTATAAATAACTTTTTCCATAATACAAGCGTGACAAAAGCCCTCTTTCATGCCCGAAAGGCAGAGGGAGAAACGAGCCGTGTTCGAGCATCTTTAGCGTATCTTCAGCGAACAAATCTTAGTCGACGATTCAAGTGGCTTTTTCAAACTCGGACGATGATTTGATTGTGCAGCTCAAACAGCATCCACTTTCCCTCCTAACATTTTCAATTTCTAAATAAACATGAACTTGTGGAAATTTCAAATTTAGCACCATTTCCACGAGGCGTTTCCACAGTATCGTTCTTTTAACAAGAGAACACGAGTTGTCATAAATTCAGTTGTAATCATTCAACATTTCCCAGCCCACGGTACGTTAGTGCGCTAAAAGTGAAAATTAAGAAAAAACACGCGGCGCGCAGAGCGTCCAAAGTCGCTATTATGCGAGAAAAGGACATACAAAAGCGCGGGTATATAAGGGTGCAGCTGTATAAAAAGCAGCATATTTGAGTATACCGAGAGAAAGAAGAGCGAATGTGCAAACAAGCTATCTGAATAATAAGAAAATAAATATCCCGGCATAATTCGAGATTAAAACAAGCAGGCACACACATAGACGCGTAAGCGCGCGGGGAGAGCATAACTCTCGGGAGTCTCGAGGCATTATAATTCACGCGAGAGAGAGAGAGAGAGAGAGGAGAGCTGGCTGCTCGGGGTTGTTTAGCGTATGCGTGAATCCGGCCGCGTCTTTGTGGAGCGCTGCAGAGAGGGCGACACAACGCAACGCCACAACGGGAGCGCACGTATGCAGATGAGCCAAGCACTCTTGTCGCGGGAGCTGTAGAGGGAGGCTATAGCAGCTCTCTCAGGACGGCTGGAGCATCGATCACCGGCGCGCGCTGCGCTGCAGCAGCGGCAGCCTAATCATTTGGCCGGCTGTCCTTCCTAATCCGCCGGCGAGCCGCGGCATTAATCTCATTTGTCATAGGTCGCCGCCGAGATCGAAGAGCGCGCTGGCCAACGCCGACGTTTGCTAAATTGCGAGCGTCCTCGCACTGGATGTATTCAGATGTGTTGCGCTGCGCGTTTCTCTCTCTCACTCCACTCCCTCCCTGCCGTTTCCCCCCGAGGGCCCCGAGGCCTCCGAAAGTCTTCTAATCTATCGCCACCGGAGCTATGCTTTTCTCTATGCAAACGAGATTTCTCTTTTCTATCTCTGAGCTCGCTCTGCATTGCACGGAAGGCGCTGATTGTTCCTTTGTACCGCCTGGCTACTACCTCGTGATGTGGCTGTTGATGGTATCAATAAAACGTCTTAAAAAAGAAGAACAAACCGATATATTACCAAAATTTAAGTGCAAGAAAAGATTAGCCTCATCTTCCACCCAACAACCCGGCGATTTCCCGGAAAATTTTTCACTATTGAGCTTCACGAACATTTTATTCAAATTCTTTGCGATAATTTAAGAAGAAAGTCTTTTAATACATTTTCTCGTAAAACTGTTGTTTATCGTTCAAAAATCGTTGAATTTACAAAAAACCCGACTGCGCAAAGTTGAATCTTGAACCAGAAACAATGCATTCTACGAGAAACTGTATATTTAAACACTTTCTTCTTAAATTTTTACAAAGAATTTAAAAAACATTTGTAAAGCGCAATAGTGAAAATTTTTCCAAAATATTCCGGAAATCGCCCTCAGATGCATCTTCCCAGATGGAAATTACCCACGCGATTCATAATCAGCGGGTCAAAATACATTATAATAACCTGGGTGTTAGTCGCCCACGGATAATATAGGCTGGCGTTCGGTCAATAAGTACCTATAAAATTAAGATAAATACAAAAATTTTGGTTTTATTTAATAGCTGTAACTTTTTACTGGGATATCGGAACTATACGCATAACATACAGAATAAGACTTGGCTGACAAAAACCATATTTTCTATAATATAGTTTTATAGTAAAATGACGTCAGGAAACATCACCAAAAATGTCATCTTGCATATAGTATAAGAGTTTGTTAAAACTTTAGTCTTTCGAAATAAAATGTAAGTAGAAAAAAGAGCCTTAATTCAAGCCATGGTTAATAGTTAAAACTGATCTTCCGGGGAAAAGGTTATAAGCATTTGCGATTTTTATGCTTTTTGTTGACATACTCTAATTTTAATTAAAGCTCTTTCTTGTACTTTCATCTTAGTTAGGTATATAAAATTTTCGTTTGCATCCCCAGAAAACAATGTGCCACAGGACAGCTTAAAATTAAGAGGGTTATGAGGCTTTAAATTGGGTATTATTGTGTACATTCTTTAAAAGTAATTCTGAACTCATCACGTCCCATAGAGAGTTACGTGCTGAAAGTGGGTTTTTAAAGCTTGTTTTTTCAAAAGTTTGAGGTTTAAGGAGCAGTTTTGGAAAGTTTCAAAGATAGCTTAAACCGTAATTGATGTTTAGTGCGTACCTTATTCTTTTGGAATACATATTAAAATTGAGCGATCGCGCTGATGAACTGTAATTTGAATAATTTCAAGTTAACGCACTTGTAACTTGGCATTAGCTTGAAAAGACGGACGGTTGATTCCCTAAAAATAGTGCAAAAACGAAAGTAGTGGAGATAGTTAATGGGAGCTTGGTGCTGTAATTACTAACTAGCAGTCACCGTCTAAAGTAGCAGCATGCATATACTGCCCGACGCAGGAACAGGCCAATGATTCTACTTCGTTTTACAGACTTTTAAATGTAAAAGGAAACATTAAAGATATTTTTGTCATTTCTGATGTTAGGTAAATAGTTGAACTGCTCGTCAACGTGGCCAATCGAATTAACAGAATATTAAAATAATTTTTTGGTAAAAAAAAGTAATCATCAATCAAAGCTGCCGGGAGCCGAATGCCAAAAAGTAAGGCAGCTGAGCTATTGGTCTTGCGAAAAGTTACAGATAGCTTGAGGCGAAAAACTTGATAATGGAAGCCGCGGTCCGTGAGGAGGGGTTCGGGCGCTTTTCACGCCGCTGCAAACTGGGAAACGAGGAGCAGCGCCCGAGTACAGCATATTGGTAATGCGCGCGTGTGTGCGCGAGAGGCCAAAGTTAAAAATAGCGAAAAGCGCGTCGCGCGCGAGAGGCAGCTAGCGAGAGAAGGCGGAGGAGAAGGGAAGGACGGAAGGAAGGAAGGAAGGAAGGAAGGAAAGAGAGGGCGAGTTCTTTACGTAATGAAAGCAATCAATTCAAGTCTACGTCGCTGCTGCCTGCTCTCTTAACCCCTGACGAGCTGCTCTCCCTTTCCGTACGCCCTCGCTGCAGCGCTGCCGGCCAAGTATAGGTGTGTACACACACCCACACAGACTTTTGTAGTCGTCATAAAATGCTCTGCTTTCAAGTCCCGACGATTGCCGCGTATACTTTTTTCCAGAGCCCACGAGCACGGTATACGCGCAGTAGGTATAAAATAACGAAATGAGGTTTATCCCGCGCCGCAGAGTAAGTATATATAAGGGAGCTTGAAGCAGCGCGCTGATGTAGTGGGGCTGAGAAGAAGCCACGAGATTGCGCGCGAGAGGGAGCGGAGCGAGAAAGAGGAAGCGTGGAAAGCCGTGTGCCGAGGGTTTATAAGACGCCGCGCTACTAGCACTTAGAGGAGGCTCTTTAAAACAGCAGTAAAGTATCGTTAATCTTGGCCAGAGGACCCTTACTTTTGCGTCCGCGAGCGCGAGCGCGACAAACTAGTTAGACGCATCCACTTGATACAAAAATAAATCGCGCACTCGCACCGCGATAGATCTTGGAAGCTGCGGAAATTAGATATTGTCTTCTTGCTCTCCCGCTTCGCTTCTCGAGCTTCTTCCTTTTCTTCCTCTCTGTGCGACTTGCTCTGCTGCTTGTACCGTTCTACCCTGTGCGAGCGTCTGGCCGCTGGTCTCCCACTCCGGACGCACGCCTAACTTTACAACGACGTCCTAACGAACTTGGCTCGGTCGCAACCCGAATAATTTTCTTTGCTCTCTGTCGTTCTCTTGTTTTACGGCAAGAGTAGACTGAGAATCGCTGCAGGTAGTCGGAGAAAAATCGGAATTTCACTATCCAAGCGCTTGACATTGCTCGCCCGCGTAAAAATTCAAACTATTGGCAATATATTGCTACTACATTGGAAATAGGTATTGGCAACATATGGAAAGTATTTCGGCAAAGTTACATCTTCCAATATGTTGCCAATGTGTTGATGTACGATTAAATTACGAATAAAAAATTTAAAAAAAAAATTTTCCCCGTGGGGATTTGAACCGTGATCCTTTCGATTTCTAGTCTTTCACTCTATCCACTGATGCTACTCTTCTGTTTATGTCAAAGACGTAAATGAAGGTTAAAAGTATCAACCGTGTTTTGTAAACTCTTAACCTTCATTTACGTCTTTGACATAAACAGAAGAGTAGCTCAGTGGATAGAGTGAAAGA
>UCOJ01000966.1:0-51671 GCA_900474305.1 Cecidostiba fungosa | reverse complement strand
GTGTTAAGGGTGCGGCCCTGAAATAAAAACTGTGCTAACTAGTGGGTTTTTTCGAGACCTTTCGATTGGCATAACTTTATTCAAGAAAAAATTGTGCAAAGGTTGTCAAATAACGAATATTATTAACTTAATTTTCAATAACCATTCAGATGGTAGCCCGAAATATGGGGGCTAATGCCTAGGAAATCTGTTTTTTCTTAAATTATTAAAAATGATTAATATCATAGGTGTATCATAGGCGACCCTGGTTATGTTTTTGTCCTTATTCTACGGTTGTGTAGATATATTAACTAATCGCGATGATGTATAACAGAATCGAGGCTTTTTCGGGAATGGTGAGTAAAACGCGCGGAGGAAACTAATCAATGTTCGAGGCGTAACTGACAAAACCAGATTGAATTTCGGCTCCGATCGGTGTTGTATAGCTTTGGAAACGGTCTGCTCTGTATAAGCGTGTATTTCTTGTTAAGTCTCAGTCGATACGTCACTTTGCTTTATAGCGCAAAATCTGCTTGACGCGTATTCACTTTGTTTAACGACGCGTTTCAGATGATATAGATATGAATGGATTTGATAAATGAATTCTATTTTTCACCTTTTATTTGATTTTTCAGATAGAAATCTCTGTACACCTGTGTCTAATATGCTTCTGCTGTGCAGTCACTCGTCACACGTGAATATAAGTAAGTTAAACTCATATATTAATTCTCTTCCAGCTTAAATGTACACACGAAGAAAAAAGTCGTAATAATAATAACAGTAGACTCAGGTATATAGTTTTAGCATGAGCAGTTCAAGGAAATCTATTTTCTAGAGAAAACGTGTCTGTGCGCCACTGTCGCCATCTATGGCTACTGGCGAGAGACTAGTAAAGAGCCGGAAAGTTAAGCAAATCCAAAACTACGTTTTTGAATTAGGTGACGTGTATTACTTATACGACTGATTCTCGTATAAGTGCATTCGCCAAGTCGAAATCCCACAAACATAAACAATCACACTCCAAAGCTGAATACCCCATTGATCGATAACAGCCCGGGCATTCCGGCAGACAAACCCTCGGCTATTCCACAAGTGTCAGAGTCCCTATTCAAAAAGACAATATAAAGCCCCCTCTCGCACCTGCGAGAAATATTCCGAAGTCTCACCGACGGCCCAAGTGGCACGCGCTTATATATACGTATATACGTATAGCTCGTAATGCTCCAGTGGCGCGTCGGGGATCGATAACAACGAGTGATAAGTGCGGCGTACACAAACCTACAGTGTATACATATACACATATAGTATGTACGGAAAATGGCCCTCGTTCCCTTTTCCCCTATATATATGTATATTATATGCATCCTTAATGCGTGCGGTTACATGCTGTTTTTGCGCTCTTTGGCCTTTGAGCTATATGTATATACGGTGTATAACGAATACGGGGATATACTAGAGAGTTTATGCGGACGTCGGTTCGGAGGAGTTATTGAATGCGATTCGGGGCGCGATCGACGATGGATTCCATGTCTCAATGAACTGGCGCGCGTGCACTTAAGGAAATGCGTGTGTTTACGGCTGTAATGGCTTTCGGGGATTGATTGGATGTGGGTATAGATCGGCTCTGTTTTTATGCTGATGGAACTCGCTCATTCTGGAATAGATCGCGATAAGTTTCATCGATAATGGAATACGTTGTATACTCTCTTGTGTTTTCCCATCAGAAGGTATTATATATATTATTATACGATTGTGAGTGTCTCGGAGAGATTGAATTCGTACGAACGGAATCAAGTTTATAATACATCTCGCGAACATTGATTTTTAAACGTAATTACCTCATATATTATTATGCAGGCAGAGAGCTCGCAGGATAAAATTTCCAGAGCGAAGCGATATGATTTATAAGCGAGTAGATAATTAAATTTTCATATACGCTACTTGGAAGCTCTAAAAGTTCAAAATGCAGAGCACTAAATTCTCAATGATATATTCCCGTATTTCAAATTTTCGCTCTCTCTCTCCTATACTGGCTCCTTAATTTTAATTCAATTACATCAATATTTTCGTCGTACCCGTCTGCCTTGTTGCATAATCCAAGAATTCGAAATTCGCTATTCACGACTCCTCAGAAAAATGATTATTCGATTTCGTTACAGCCCACATATATACCTAAAAGCTCGTGAACGTTTGTGACACATTCATGATCGCATCACGCTCTCGGAAACGTATAATTTCTTCATCATACCTGCGTGTAACTAAATTATACTAAATCACCCGAGAACCTCCGCGTCTTACTTCTCTCCCGTCGGGCTCTACTCATTGTACTCTGCTTGCGCTGCCGGGAATAATACGTCCTGCATCGGTCCTCGATTATTGGCGAGAGCCAACCCCCTTAATGTGTTGTGCTCTAGCTCGCGGCGGCGTCGCTAAATGTGTGCTTACGAGCAGAGCCGTAATTCACCAGCGCTGTAATTGCATGCGTATATATATCTATGTATGTGTATGGTGTATATATATACATGCGAGAGCTTCACTGGTTTACGTTCGGATATATAGGGATGGCGTGGCATGAGGTGTGTTGGAGTCTTGATGCGATTACGGGTTATATTAAAAATAAGTAATTGTTTACGTTATAGTCGCGGACTGATTCCGGGCTCAGTGCTCATCTTTGTTCCGTTGAGAAAAGTTTGCAAGGGATGTATTTGGAGGATAGATATTTTCTTGTAGTTTCTGTTCTTACCTCCAACGAAAAAATCCAAATTAACCAGCTTCTCCAGAATTAATCACGAAACTTCGCCAACACACACGTTCATGTATCATCGGTCGTAGCCGCGCTCACGACACGTTTTCTCTCTTTCCCTCGAGCGCGTAATTCTCTTGTCTCATCTCTCGCCGACGCTAAGAGAAGAAGCTAGCCCAAGCATCGCGAGAGAGGAGTCATTATGCGATACGAGAACACCGACGACGATGCCGCCACTGCTGCTGTTCCGCACGTAGACGATCTCCGGCGCTCGTTAAGCGTTTAGTTGCGTCTAGGGCTGACTTAGGGCTCCTGCTGTACAGTCGGTGAAGAAAGGGCTCTCTTTTGAGCGCCCGGGAATCAGGGATGAATTTTTGGGTGGCTGATGGTTTAAGCTTTTTTTGTTACTATTATAGGTTTTAAATAATATTCTATACATAAGAGAAGTTTACTGCGTAAGGAATGTGACGTGTTTGATTTTTTACTTGGTGTTACTACTTACATCAAGCAAAGGACTCGCTCATATCACTGAACATCATTTTTATGTAAAAGATATATAGATGTGTGAAAGGGTGTATATGGAAAGAGTCAACGGCCGCCTAGTCATTGCAAATAATAGCGAAGCTTCTCCAAATTACCAGCTCTTTCTTCGGACTGTACATGCACCCAATACGCCTCTAAAGTTTAACCTCAGCTTCCGCCTTGGACGTAACATAGCGCTTCGGCTTTTGTGTCTCGAGCATCTAGAGCAACCGCTGCAGCACCTTTAGTAATCTGCTTTTATTAGTTTATTGTAACTGATGTACAGCGAATTTACATTTTAGCGTTTCCTCCGGAATACAGATTCTCAAAAATTGAATCACGTGGCCGTATTTAACCATCTAAATGCATTCGCTAGACTTCCTTAAAATGAGGTCGAAGTTCAAATCTTGATAAGTCGCTTTTGACGTTTGGAGAAAACAAGATTTGCTATACATCTTCATGAATTGAGCGTATCCTGTCATCCTCTGAATTTATTATCTTATCTCGTTCCTCGTGTCTTTCTTCTTGACACTTTGTCGAATAATATTCGATACAAGCACGAATTCAATATCTGACATAATATTCATTCATCATTATCATTACATTTAGTCACAATTACTTTTAGTGACAAGAAACATATCACTCATCGCACGAGTGTTTGAAATAGACCGACACCAAGCTTACCTTTAAGAAAAGGTTCAACTGTCCTTGGCTTAACGCGCACACGCACACTGATAAACCTTCATCAACACAGACATTCCGGAAGGAAGCCAACAAATGTTTTTCTAGCGTTATACGTGCTGTACAGGTGCATTAAAATAGGAGAGAGAGAGAGAAGAGGAAGAAAATTAAGGAGAATTAGGGAAGGAAAAGAAAATAATGGGGCGAGTGCTGTGGAGGAAGCCCACTTAAATCTGTTCCCCTTCGCTTAAGACGTGAATTTTTCCGAATTATCTTGTGATAACTTCCGCTTACACTGCGCCGTTCATTTATTTGCAGTCAATTAGCCGCCCGGCCTAACAGTCGCAAGGGAATCAAAGCCATTTACCTCTAACACTTAGATATTACGCTAATTTGCGAACAACAGAAAACTTTTAGTGTCTTGGATTACACTAGACTCGAGAATATTCTTGGTCAAGATTGAGATAATACTGTGAAACAAATTTCAAGACGACACGAAAACTAATAGGAGTTTCGAGAGTCTTTGTCTAGAAAATTTGGTCTTGAGAAATTTAGAGATACATTTTTACTAATTCTTTAAAATATTTTTATTTTGTTATCGCGATATTTTTTGTAAATAAGTTTTATAACATATGATTATAGGATTTCAAAATAATAATAAGATTTTCTTTAATCAGAAATATATTCTGATAACTCTGTCTTTTTAAGCATTTTTGATGAATTTTATGTATGCTATGCTCACGAAAATAATGCAAACGTTTTTTCTACCATTCATTGGTTTCGAGGAAACAATTTATGATTCCTAGATACACATTCATTATTTTAGTGTTCCAAAAGGCACTACAGTAGCATGTGAATTAATCTGTTTGAAGTTTTAAGCCAAGCTTTTTTTCGTAGAATTCTTACCTCATTATGTATTTCATCGAAAATACCGAAAAAACCAGGCTTACAATTATTTTGCAAGATTTACGCCTACAGTTTTTCATTGAATTGAAAAAAAAAGAAATGGAAAAAACGATTTTATTTTCTCATTCGAAATATCAGCGTTATACGAGTATCTCGGCGATTCTTGTACATTAGAGTAATGAGTATGTGCCATTTTTCCAGGTCGATATAATCACGAGGAAAACTTTTTATCCCTAAGTTGTCTTTATTTTTAATGTATAATATGATAACTTTTCACCTGAGCATCCCTTTTTAATCAAATTTTAACGTATATTACTCACGTATTTCGGTTCTACAGTAGACTATATCAATATTAAAAGAATTCTATTCTTTTCATTCTCAGTACGATAACCTGAAGAACCAATTAACTTGGCCAAGTTCAAGCTCGCGGTTAAGTTCAAATCACCAATGAGTCTCCTTGTCTGCTTTCGTAAGAGGAGAGCGAGTGTATTTATAGAATTACGCACGAGTTAATTCGACTAGTAAAAAGACTGAGAAAGTGGTCTCCGAAATTGAGGGAGGATAAGCGCGCGTGTTTTTCTTTCCCGAAAGGCTCATCGTTGTGCTCTTTCTCTCTTTCTCTCTCTCTCTTTTTCTCTAACCGCGCGCGCCTTTTCCCACCGCAAGTGTGCGTTATACGCTTTTTTTGCGCCAGTTTTTATCTATCCTCGGTATTTTTACGGAAGAGTTTCTGTTCGAGTTACGTGTGTTATTGCGTCTTGGATAATCCGTTTTATGAGGTTTTTTTTCGGGATTTTAGGGGAACGTGTAATCCTTTTTGTTTGGTCTCAAGAAAAAGCACGTTTTCAGTTCATCGAAAGCTTTTACTGACAAATACCTAATATCAGACATCTTCAGCAAAGTTTTTTTTTATATACGGTACATCTCTTACCCATAATTTCCAACGACATACTGGCCATTCGCACACATCTTCATCCGTCACTTCGGACTTTTTTTCACCTATTTCAACTGGCCAGTCTCGCGTCGACGAGCTTTCAAAGTCGGTTAGTCGGATTAAGCCTTTCGTCTGCAGAAAAAAAATCTAGTTTGCCTGATGTGGAACGCGCGCGCGCGCGCGCGGAATGGAATAATAAAAGTCTGATGTATATGTATGCGCGAATCGATAAAGTTACGCGAGTGCTGTACGCGAGGATAGACGTGTAGCACTTACATTTCCGCTGACCCTAATTTCTATATGGCCCACACGGAGTTATTAATTTTCTTCTGACCGAGTCCTGCTCTTTGCGCAGAGAAATACCTGAGAGTGTGTTTCGTTATTCATGACAAGCTGATTCATCTGTTTTCTTCAAATTAAAAGCCAACAACGTTATCAGCAAGATATCGATATGAAGTATATCAGTATAATTTGCCTGCAACAATCGAGAAAAACGCGAAAAATCAATCAGAAAAAAGCTCATATCACCAGCTTGAATCTTTGAAAAAATTGAATATCCCCTTCTCGTAAACCCGTTCACGCATCTCCATCGCCATCGACGTTAACGGCCTTTCCTCTCTATCCCGAGAGCTATATACTCCTCTCCCTTATCTCTCCTCATTCTTAACTTTCGTGTCCCCGGCGTCGTTAGCACCTGCTCAAGCTGCTGGCGCCTGCTGCTCGTAAAGGGCCGCCAAAGCAGCAAGTTTCCTCCGCCTATAACTGCCTCGAACACGACGAGCAATTAGAGATCTTTCGCGTTCCTCGCGTGCAAGCGAATTCGCGGCTTCGCAGCCAATTGATTGGCTGGAATACCACCACCACCAGCCATTCGTACACACTGTACTGTATACACCTGCTGTTGTACGGAGGAAGGGAATACGAGAGGTCGGAGCAAGTTATGTAATGGTTCCTTCGTTATCGCTTAGCCTCGGGGGAGGTTAGTAGTCTGTATATACAGCCGATGCCTCGAGGCTTATTTACGCCGCGGCTATATAGTTATGGTATGTTTTTCGATATTCAATGGAATCCTCGAGCTTTTAATAGAAATCCAAGCTTTTTCCAGAGTGAAAAGCTCTCTCTCTCTCTCTCTCTCGTTATAACCGGATTAACGTTTCTGTTCGTGTTCGCACCGGGAGATGACGTCTCGCGATACGGCTCTGTTTTATGTATTAATTATAGGAAAGAAGGTCAGCTGGGTGTACATATATCTCATATAATACATTTTCTCTGGCGGATTGCACTAGGTTTTATAATATGCTTAATAGAGACAGATGCTTGTCTTGGACGAAGTTCGCGGATGAGGGGAGAGGAAAAAAGAGGCTGAACGAAATTTTTACTCTATATTCAGGATCTAAAGTTGTAGCTGAACACGCGATCGCACACCTATACTCTCGGGCTCACTCTTTTGTCCCGTTCGATATTGCGGCGGCGGCCGTGCAATTAAGTCGAGTCCAGGCGCACTTTTAACGATTACAGAGCTTGCGCGACAAAAAGAGAGCGTCCGAGCTTTTTTGTAAGGTTGCGTACTCGTAATGTTTTAGGCGGACTGAGCTGGTTGATGGAAGCAGAAGCTTTATTTTGTATCCCTTTTGTTGAAAATAACGAGTACTGTGAATTATGTAGCTTGTTAGAGAAACACACTCTGAAATGCTTTATTATACAGACGAAATTGTAACTCGTTAGATTTTTCATCGCTAAAAATAACACACTCTAAACCTACCAAGTTATAACAAAAGAAAAAAAACACATATCACGCAGTTTGAACAGAGCACAGACCGTCTGCACACGTGAAAAAATAACCCAAAGCACAAAGCTCACGTGCTGCAGCCATGAAGCATCAGCGTGAGTCGTCAGTCCCCCTCGTATAACTCGAAAATTCTTGAATTCGTCAAAACGCATATCGTCGTTCCCTCCTCCATTGAACCTCCCTTTCGTCGTCATCGTCGCTCTTCCTTCTCTTTTCACCCTTTACTTCCGCGCCGGCTCCTCCATTTCCTCCGAAAGATCGCGCGCATTGTCAACGAAGGGGGGAGCTTGCAAAGCTCGGCGGCCTTCATTAGGCGGAAGCTCGAGTGCACGAGCTTTTTATCGTGCGTGCAGTCGTCGTCGCCGTTGTAAAAACGAACTTGACTGTTTTTCCGCCGCTCACTCTCTCGCGCAACGCGCGTCATTCTCAATGGGGGATGATGCGACGACTGCAAGCTGAATCGCACGCGTGCAGTCTGGAATTTAAAGAGGATGTTTTTGTTGACGTCGTCGCCGCTGCGTCAGTTGCGACTATCATTTTTTTTTGTTGACGTTTGTTTTGATTGATTGTATATGAGGTTTGGTTTTACTTTTATGAATGCGTGAAGCTTTTATTATTGTTAAATAACTGTGTTCCAATTTTATATTAGCTTCATTGGTATAAATTTAAAAAAAAATGTATAAATGACAAAATCAATCTACCCTCCTCATTTAAATCTCCAAAGATGAGCACTCAAATTTCAACCCCTGCACTCGAATTAAACCCAAATCCTCACGCGCAATTGCCCGAATCATAACTGCATCGCATCAAGCAGCATAATCGCCTGCTCCACTCCCACAACTGCACAGAGCACAGTATCTGGGCGCATCTTATATATTTTCCCTTTTTTTTCCTCGCGTGCGATTCCCCTCGACGCGGCTCGGCTCCTCCTTGAGCACGTGACATTATTCTTTTTCTCGCGCAAAGAGATTCGCTCAGTCGACGGGAAAATGCTCGTGTCTTTGCTGTGCAAGCGCGCGACGTATAAATTACGATGATTAGAAAGACGCGCCGCGAAGCGAGAGAAGAGAAACGCTCTCGTATATACGAAGCTTTGTGCAGCTTTTTTTTTTGCTTTCTTACGCGTGTGGTGTTGGCTACACTTTTTTTTTAGTCCGACCGTGTGACAGTTTTTTAGTTTTGAGAGCTAGAGACTATATTTTATTGATTTTTGTTTATGAAAAAGACGAAGCGTTATTTGAAATTGCATTTAAAATCCTCTATTAAACACACGTTGAGCTTAAAATTCAAGTAATTTTTAAAAACTGCGAAAACCCGCTTAGGCTCTCGCAATTAAAAAATAAACCTCTGCAATATTCATCTCAAGCTCCATCCCAATATTTAAAGCCCCAAAGACCAGCGCGCCGTAATCGAATCTCATCAATTCGACTTTTGTTGGTGAAAAATCGTTAAAAAAGGAACAGCACCACTGGCCTAGCGCAAAAATATATACACACACACAATTCTCGCCGGCGATCGACTAAATTTTTCATTTTAATCGCCTTAGCCTTTAATTTTATAGCGACCGATTTAACCGTTGCCCAGCTCTTCTCCCGAGACTTTAATTAATTATACTTTAATACGCGTGCGCGTCTATTTTCGGTCCCCCCGTAAAAAGAATAAATTGGGACGAGGGACGGCGTGGATTAGAGGGACAACGCGTAGCTCGTCTGTGTGTGTCGAGGAAAAGGGTGAAATCAGCTGGACTGCAAATTTTTGGTGGTTCTTGTGACTTCTTTAATGGCGGGTTTGCTTTGTATGGCCGTGAAACAAAACAGTTATGGACTGTCTCTGGTTAGCGACGATAGGTGGCGCACAGGCACCTTTTTTATTTCCCTAATCAAAATTGGCGCGCAGAATGTATATAAAGCGCTGTGTCACCTATGCCAAAACTGTTCCGTTGGGCTGACATATTGATTGTGTTCATTGATGAAATTTTGTAATATTTTTTCTCGTCAATCCTATATCCAATCTTATAATACATCCTTGGTAGCTTTTTTAACAGGTTCAAATTAAAACCCACGAATCCTTAATCACTTAAAATTGCAGGATTGAAAGCTCACCGCGCGCCAAAGAATTTTACATCCTGCACCTCATCAAAAACCCTGCAGCAGCACTACCACACCTCACTTTCATTCTCTCCGGCTCTCTCCACGTATCCTGCATTCAGCGAATCTCATATTCCTTCCCTCGTTCTCCATCTCCGCGCATATACAGAGTCAGTCACACAGCCTTTGTACTCCGTCGTCCGCACGCGCAAACGGCATTGCCAAAGTAACGCAAAATTAATTATTCGGCTTTATTGCCGCGTGATGAGATATCGTTGTTATCGAAGCCCTCCGCGCACCACACCGCCAGCAGCGTCAATTCCGAAGCAATTATGAAACCCCGAAAACATTCCGACTACATAACGACGGCTATATAGGTACGCGTCCTGTATGGACGACCGAGGGTTCAAAGGGCGATCTTTCTCCGACGCGTATATATATACATGTATGTAGTGTTATTATATATATATATACAGTGGGCTGCGGAGCGCTGATTTTGCGCGCGCGCCCCGAGCTTTTAATTTAACGCCCGCCGAGCGCTCTCTCTCTCTCTCTCGGCGGTTTTAGAGCGAGATCTTTATCGGGTTGGACGTTATGGGACTGGGTATGAAATTGAAAAATTACGTTATCTCCTCTGCGTCGTTGCGTTTGATGTTTCGTGGACTAAAGCTTGCTTCGCGATTGTCCTGGATTGAATATCTTCTTTTTTTTTACTTTAATTTAGGCCATAGAAGTATATACGCAGGTACTTACGTTTATTACAAGCTTTTAAAAAGCTTATCAAAAAGCCTTCAGTAACTTTCGACCTGCTGCAGCCATATCAATTAAAAGTTTCGAAAATTTTAGCATCGAGTGTATAGGTTATACACTCGAAATCACTTGAGCTGAAACTTCAAACCAGTTAAACTTCAAAATTCGTAGAGGGTCACATATATATATAGTATACTGTATATCCAGGACCAAAATTTCAAAATCACTCGACTCAAAAACTTTCCCATTTCGAAATTCCCTTTCCGAATCAAAACCTTCTCAGTATAGCCTCTCGATTCGAAATCAGCTCGCGAAAAAAACGGAAAGCCGAGCGTTTACACAGAGGGAGAGCAGACGCGCCGCTGCAATCGCGGACTCCCAGTGCAACGATTTTCAAAGGAACTCGAGAAAGGCTTCGCTTTTCATTCCGGTCGCCGTCCGCTGGGTACAGTAGGTTCACCTATACGTATATATACATACCGCACTGAATTCCCCGAGCGGCGCTACGTCGAAAATTGCTCTCGGTCTGCGCTCGCACGCACCGCCTATATCTACTGTATAATGCAATATGGCTATATATATACGCGTATTGGTAGATGATGGGGGTGAGACTCGTCGATGCGAGGATTTGTCCATTTTTCCTAGGGACGACATTAAATTTGAATTATGACTGCGTTTGAGGAGCTGGTTTTTGTCTGGTGCTTGTATGTAGTTGATTGTGCGAGTGAGTCGATTGTTTGCCAAAGTTGTTTGTTTTTTTTATGGGAATGGGTTTGACGCTGATGTTTATACGGAGTAAAAGATCTGACGGTGTGCGAGTATTATGCGGAATTAGTCGTATATAACAAAACAGTTTTGTTCTGGTGTTTCCCCACCACTTGAGGTTTTCGATTCTACAACATCTGATTGATGAAGATAGGTGGCATATGGATACTTTCCTGTTTCCCTCAAGATAATCTACGCCAAATCTCCACCTATGCCAAAACAGCCTTATTAGGTCTGCCACTATACTTCCTGTATCTGCACAGTACAAATTGATACAAATCAATTGGTTTCTTCAATTTTCTGATTACATCACCTAAAACCCAACAATGTCTGCATGCTGATTGAATATTTGCACTCACACAATTTGATTTATAATCATTGCATTATACAACTCACAGCAATTATGAATAATCCTATAGCAATTAGACTTATAAGCATGCATATAAAACCCAGCGTTATAATTTCTTCTCGATTATTAATATTCTACAATTAACAATCCTCTGAAATTTGTATAACAAACCAACTCGCAGAATTGCATTCCGAAAACGAAATCGAGTTAGGAGTCGGCGTGCGTATACGCACATCCTCGCGAATCTTTTCGTGCCGCATTCGCGTCGCTAATTGAAAGCTGCGAGCGCGAGGGCTCTATTTACGTCCTCCGTTGTGTGTCTCCTTCTCGCACGCTGTACTCGTGATAATAAGCGCGAAAGTACTGTAATAACGCAGCCCGTTATAAATGGGGAACTGAAATAGATGGGATTTCGTCGGAGTGCTGGAGAGAGACACACAGACAGTGGAAGAGCCGGAGATTGAATTAATTAAGTTTATTGTTATTATGACGAAAATTGTTAATTGACGCGGAATTTCTTCCTTTTTTATTCGTGTTCTGGACGCGGTATAGGTATCTTGCTGCTTTGTCGTGAATTGGAATAATCAAAAGCATTGTTTGAAATTTTCATTCATTACGGTGTGGCCAAAATTTCATTGCTAATAAAATATATGGGGACAATTTTGATTGCGGAAATCATTGTTATAATTCGCCTTGGAAAACTGTGGATAATGATCCAAAGCCACGGTTTTTTGTTTATTGCATATATAGTGGGGCAGATTTACCTATACTCATGGGCATCCATCTTTGCGCGTTGATACAAAAATAAATAAAATCACAAGTTGTGATTACATTGTACAACGACTGCGGTGAGTTGTTAATTACGCACGCGAGTGGATTGGCGCTCGAGCGAAGCGAGATATGAAGTCCGCGTTCATGATTGGCAACTTACCTCACTAGTTTCACACATATTGTTTGTGACGTTTGAGATTCGGTTTCGCACGTCCAAGCAAAAGTGGCAAGTTATAATACATGCACTAATACCACTATAAGCCGCGAACAATACATAACAAATACAAACACGATTATGGATTTAACAATAAGGAAAACTATTAAATAGCTTTTCTGCTTTTTGTATTATAAATGCAACTTAGAAACAAACTATAATGTCATGTACCCTGACATCCTTCATTTCATAATATTTCTTAATCGCAAAGACGCTGCAGCAGAGTAGCTTCATCGATCGGCGCGATTATTTATACACACACTCGCTATACTGCAACCCCGGATTTTAGCGACAAAGGCTCTCTTCTATACTCTCGACAAAAGAAGAAGCGCGTGACTATGAGAAGAGAGCAAGAAGACGAAAAAAGGGAAGAAGTTACGCGACGGCGAGCAGTAAATTTTCAATTCATCGATAAAGGAAGCTGGGGCCAACGAGTGTCGGTGTAGATATATGTATAGGAATACGCGTACAGAGTCGCGTTAGACCCTCCCTTTTATGCTGTTCTCTCGCCAAGGTCTTTTCCCAGATTCCATTGCCATAATCTCGCCCTTTTTGGCCGCTCGTTTGAACCTTTTTTTTTCTCTCTCTCTCTCTCTCTCTCTTGCTTTTCCGGCGCTTGTGTCTGCGGTTACGCGGCATTTAAAATTGTCTCGTTACATTTTATTGTTTTCGCTGCAGGGCTTTGACATTTCTTTTAGCGAGTAATGTTTTATGCTTTGCTATTTTCATATACAAGCATGTATATATTTAGCGTAGCGAGAAGCGGAAATGAAAATCAAGTATTACTAACAGGAAATTACTCTTTACAGCTATATACGATAGAAATAGAGCTTATATGCACATTCAATTATATCATCATGACAGAATATCCATTTTCTCAGTACAATAGGATGCTATTTTCCTCGTTATAGAATCCGCAGCGCAGTTTCGTCGTTAGATTGAAAAAAAAAAATCGAGTCAGAAGGGTCCGCTCGGGTATAATGTATACGACGACGCCACTCCACTTTCCTCCAATTGATTTCGCCTTCCTTCATTCTCCTTCCTATATACTTTCTCCCGTCGCGAATAAACGCGCGATGCTCGATCGACTTAGGCGAGAGGGGCATTGTAATAAGTGGACAAGGTGGAAGCGCGAAAGATTTACTGGCGGACGAAGAAGGGACGAGAAAGCATCGGGAGCGAGTGTTATTGCGGGGATACGATGTTTTCTCGTGCGGCGAGGGAGGACCGAGTGAATGGAGATCGGTATTTTGGCTATTCTTATACGCGTGCTATTGTCATGCTATAACACTGATGGCCGATTCTGTGTTTGTTTCGGATTTGTTTTTCTGATATATTAACGAGGATCCATTGGTTTTATATCTATGTAGGAGGAAAGTGCCAATTTTTAGTTTTATTTGAGTTACGATTTACTATAAAAAATCGCTGCACATAAAGCTCCATCAGCAAAAGAGTTGATACAAATCTCAGCCAATAAAAAGCCTCATTTTCCACACTCAACTCCAAAATGGAGTACTCTTACATATAACCGGTTGACGAATCGGCGCAATCGCGCGCACGCAACTCTATATATTATATATATAATACGCACTGCAGCCGGTGCGGCGTCTCAGGCTGAAAAGTAATGCGCATCCAGGCGCGTCCGTGCCTTTTATTTCTCATCCGTGGATCCATTTTTCAGTCGCCCAACTGTGAACTCTGCCATTTTCCATCCTCTCAAGTGTTGCCATGGGTTAATCAATGCTTATATACTATACAGGGTATGTTTCATTCATGATGAAAATTTGGAATACAGCAAGAGGCGTTAGAATCGCTGGCAAAAAATAACGCGAAAATAATAAGGATTATCGATGACCTTCTCTCTACTTATATTCTATTGCCGATATAATAGCCGTTATTCTCTCCGCTGGCCGGTCATTGATTTTCATGGACAAGTCAATGGGGTTATATAGCACACGCTATGGCTCTGAGATGGAGAAAAAAGAGCTACGCGCACGTACGAGAGTTAAATATTTCTCTCTCTCTCTCTCTCCGTACGAGTATTGTACGTTCCAGGGCGGTTTCGACGATTTACGGTCCTCTGCACTTTTTCTCTTCTATCGCGCAATTCCACTCTCTATGTTTCTTTAAAGAGGGTAATCTAGTATAAATGAATTTTATTCGTAACAATATCAGTCTATCCTTCAAAAAAACACTGATTTACCTTGTCGAACTTGTGTACAAAGTAATAATACGCTAAATCGATTACTCGAAATACAAATTCAAAAATTCCACGCACGTACTTCGCAGCCCAGCACACACATGTGGGCCCTGCACGACTCAACATATCACAAATATAAAGAGCGAGAGTTGCGTTGCGTCGGCGAAAGCTCGCGAAGTGGACCTTGCTTAAGGGGATTTTCGTTTCGCGCAGGGAAGAAATAACGTCTCGGTACCATACACGTATATACATATATATATATATATATATGGCAGCCAGAAGAAAGGAGGAGAGCATTTGTCAAGGGAGTCGACAGCGTGGTTTCTTCGTCGTCGACGAGCTTTTGCAACGAGCGTATGTGCTGGTGGTCCGATGGGAGAGACTCGCTGATAGAAGGAAAAAAGTCACGATGGAAATATTTGCCGGATCGCGTGCGGCTTGTCGTCGATGCTTGACGGATTGCGTTGAGATTGGGGCTTTTCTGCGTTGTTGAATTGCCTGGATTGATGCAGCTTGTGGCTTTTACAACGATAAAGAATTTCCTCGATTTGTCGACGAGTTGCAGATCGATATTGGATTTATATAAAATAAATTCTGCGAAGCTTGACTTTATAATATCCAGGAATATTTCTCATTCATGAGCATCGAAATTTTATATAAATAGTATAAAAAGGTACTTCTCAAGACCAACTATATTGTTTGGACACAGTATATAACTAAACCTTATTACATGACACAGGACGACAGAGAAAATTGAAAACATTAATTACCAAGCTGACTCCCCCCAAGCGTAACTGCCTCAACTTAAGAGCGCAGCTCTTTCACATCCAAAGAAATCTACAACGTCTCATAACGGAGCTCCACTAAACAACTCCAAATAACTCACGCGACACATAACCCAGCTCTCACCCCATTAGATTCCTCTTGTGTCTCGTGCTCGCACAGGTGCCGTCGCGCGCGACTTTATCAAGCCGCCGCCGTTAATCCTGCTCTTAATATCGAAGAAACTCCGCCCGTAAATATTTAGAATCCCAGAAATCATCCACGAAAATTTCTCCAAGGAACCCGAGCGTGAAAGATACCCCGTATTTCTCACACCCTCCCCTTTTTTTTAGTATAGTCCATTTCGTTCGGAAAAGTTCTCGCTTCTTTTTTTTCCGCTTCCTGCAGGCGGCGAGGACTCGTTTTCGCACTTGTGAAATTTGCTGCCGCGACCCCCGTGGAGCACCGCATGATTTACGGATCGGACACACGTGGAGCGTGTTGATCTATACCCCAGCGGGCGACGGCCTCTTATGTGTGTGTATATATATGTGTGCAGGTTGGATATACAGTCGCGAACGTTGTTGGGAGAACCAATATGAGGACGAGGGGTCGTGTGCCAAATGTAGGGTGGGAGTTGCGTGTATATACTTATTGTTTGTTATTTGGAACATAATATTTTTGTAATGATATATTGCGTATTGGCACTTTCTTTTTTCTTATATACTTCGAATCGAACGAGCATGTTCTCGTTCTCTTGGTCGAATTTACTGATTAGCGTCTGCATGACCTGAAAAAAAAAACGTTAGGTATTATAAGAATGTTTTAATTTGCCATCGATTTCATTGAAATCCGTTAGACTGTCCCGACATTTTTAAGTGGTCACAAGTTTAAATAATTGCATTAAAATTATCTTGACATCGCAGTGCGACAGTAGTCGGAAGAAGACAGTATATTAACGCTGTAAAAAGTGTAGACCCCGAGAGAAAGTTCAGAAAATCCAACTTTCTAATAAAGTAGAAAACAATCAAGTTAACCGCGAGGTCTAGACAAAATTACATTCGACCCCTCCTCGGTATATCCGGCAGATCACTTATTCATCACAGGATCGGAAGTAAAAATGACTGCGCGGCGTCGCTTTTAATAATTTATAAATTCTCACGCAAGCCGTCCTACGCGAATTTTCTCGTTACAGCATCAGTGCGGGACCTTGCATATTTCGCTTAGTTTCGACTGACGGATTACCATAATTCATTTGCATATTCGCCGCTCTGCCCCTTTATATACATATACCGCGGTGCGAATCTTCATCTTAGTCGGACTTGAAGGGATGGAGATGCTCCTTGGAAATCCACAAAAATAATATAACAAAGGACAGCTCGCAACACCCCTCTCAGTCTGTATATGCGTATATAGATATACGTATAGGCTGAAGAACTTGCTACAGCCGCATCATGTTTGTATTTATTGCGTGCCTGGATCACTCAGCTGTGCTCATGAATTTCAATTTTCGTTCGTCAACGCATTAAATTTATTGAAAGTGAAGAATCGTGTTTCGTATCTCGTATTATTTACTTCTCCGTCTTCTTCTCGCAACGAAATAAACATACTTCTTTAAATCTTTGCAATAAATAACAGTTTACACGTTATACTCCCTTCAAAAGTCTCATATTATCGTGATTCAAAGGTCGAAGGCTAAATTGACGCGCCGGATATCAATTAAACTCAGCCAAGCCAATCTCACTATATACCGCAGAATCATTCGACGTGAAATACGCCCAGTCTACATATCCCTAATGGGTTAATTCATCTCTTTGCTTCCTTCCACCTTTTTTTTTCCTCCAACAGCATCGCGCTCGTCTTACTTTCAATTACGGCACAACCCCTCTACCTCATATCCCCGAACACCACGATGCACATCAAGGCCATTAGGTATTCCAGTCTCTCTTTGGCCGCGATATCTATACGCCCGGCGAGTTCTTCCACCTGCGGCGGTAAATTACTGATTAGAGACGGAGGAGCCGCGCGCGCAATTACAGTTTAAATGGGAGCAAGCCATCGCTCGGTATTAGATCTTCCCTCGACTGCTGATGCTCTCTTTCGAATAATTCAAAAAAGTAATTTTCATGAGACTCTCGTGACGCTGACGTTCTTTTCTTTTCTCCGGAATGCCTGACGCTTCTTTTCTCGTCGTCGTCGTCGTCGTCGTCATCGAGTTTTGTGAGGAGAAGCTTTCTTCTGTGTTTTGGATTTTTCTACACTGCGACAGGTTGACAGGCGGGATATAACAGAGGATACAGTTGTAGGACTTTTACAGAAGCGAATTTAATTTGTTGCAAAATTTCTTGACAGTGAGAGAAAATTTATATACAATACAGTACATATATACGTCGTAAATAACAAATAACCGAAAAAATTCCACTAAAGCACATCCCCCTGAAAACGCAGTGGCAATATACTCAGGCGACATAATAACGATAAATTCGCGCAAGCATCAGCTCAAGTGCGTGGCGTCTCTCTCCGTATAATAACATTTTCACGTAACGCACGTTCGCGTATATATATATACACACACGCGCATTAATTTATGCGCGGCGTCAAGGAAAAATGCGGGCATAAATCGCGCGCGAGATAACGGCCCGTCCGCGTGTCCTTAGACTTACGTATACATGCGTACACGTCCTCTGGTAGTACTGCCTCGAGCTCCTTTCAACGCGAGCTGTATAAGATCCTCGGGATCAGCCGACGGGCTTTACGATGCTTTACGAGAGGGCCGTTGCTTTATGTAACTCTGAGGTATTTTAAATGTCGAGCTTGCGACCTTGAGAGGAAGAGCGGGAGCTTGGGCTCGGACTCTGTTTTAATGCTGCGGCGAGTGTCTACTCTGTGATAATAGCTGAGACACGAGAGACATTGTATAGTCATAGTGTGTTTAACGTCGACGTGTTATAGAAGTAGCAGTAAGTAGTGCGATTAAAAAAAGATGTAGTAAGGCTTGTAAATTAATAATGGAATTATATTATCAAAAAATAATCAAGTCAGCGTAACTTCATTAAGCGAACAAAGCGACCGCATCGAAGCACACTCGAAAAATTATACGAACAAGACATGCATCCAGTTATACGCTTTGAGAGTCGCGAGCAACCACCGGCTAATCACCTTTCTCCGATCAAAGCTCGCAACCTCCGATAATCTGGATTAAAATTCACGTCGGCTAATCCGCGCCGATAAAGCGCACGAGTTATCCAGCCTTGTCGTTATACTTGTCCACTACTGGGTTGCTCTATGGATGGGAGGAAAAAAGAAGACTCGAACGGATAAAACCGCACGCGATAAATCCTGCGTATCGTCGCGCGATAAAGGGAGCAAGCATATGCGCTGATCGAATTTCAAGGCGGCCGCGATGCGATTCGAATTTAAGCGGTCAGAGAGGAACAAAAGAAAAGCTCTGAGAGCTGCAGGGCAAAGGGGAAAATAAGTGATGTATATAGCTGCGATCACAGGTGCGCGCAGGAATTTAATCTGGCGTGATTTTACGCTGAATTGGACGTCATACGGTCTTATTGTTTAGGAGGGAATTTTTTTCTGCCTTTGCCTCTGATTTTTTTCTGCGGAGAAATGTTTTATATAATGATGCGAAGAGATTGAAGAAATAGAAGTTTTTAATACCTTTTATCCGACGGTAAACGGGAGAACTATGGAGACAACGTTTCTGGCAAGTGACGAGGGTCCAATCGAGCGCAACTACGATCCAATCGTGTGTATATTATGACAGGCAACAGTCTTCTTCGTTTCATTGGATGTACCTAAATATTGATTTTTCATTTGAATCACAAAAAAGCTGCACGTGAGCAGATAATCGCACACTGGCAGGACAATCGTCGAGTTTTATTTCGTTGATATCAAAAGAAGGGTCACCGTAGACAAATAAAGACACCCATGTGATGAATACAAACCCTGTGTAAATGATACTAGGGGACGAACAGATTCTAATTGGGATTCACACTATACTGTATAAAATAAATATTTCAACCATCGAGCAATGATAAAAAAGTCCTGTGTATTTACAAAAACTTTATGTTATTTGAAAAGTTTAAATTAGATACAATTAACTGTTGTATTTAAAGATTCCTAAGATTGTCTAAAAAATTTGCAATATTATAAAAAAGAACTCGAAACTATCTAATATTTCAATTTCATGATAAACCAGCCAAAATTAGGCATTTCATTATGAAAATCCAATAGCCGCATTCGAGCCGCACAAAACAAATCACAGACCTCACATACGTCCAAATCAAACAGTACCATCACCACTGCCATCAGTCCGATTGATCCGAAATAATCGCCGGCCGATTGTGTTTCCTCGCGCGCGCACGCGTCCATCGATTCCCTGAGTCGAACTTTTCCAAACTATATATACGTACGCCGAGTATAGCCTCGCGGAATCGGCAACATATTGCGGGATAATTTGCTGTGCGCCCATAGAGACGCACTCGGCTGCGAGGGGCCGAGCCAGCGAGCCGCGAAATCAAAATTTATTTAGGAGGGAGAGCTCGAAAAAAAATCGGCTAGAGAGACGTTAGGTTATTCGCTGACGTCTGGTATTTTCCGCGTTCGCGCAGCTGCCAATTTTATCGCGACTAGACGAGCGATACTATTTTTTTTTTCACCGAACGACTACTGTCACTCTCTGTCTCTCTCTCTCTGTGTGTTCAGGACTCTTTCGCTGTGTTGCATTTTCTCTGTCGCTGCGTTTTTAGCTATATGGAGCGCTTCTTTGTTTGGGTGATAATTGGGCAATCGTTGGCTCAGTTGTCACGTGTATGCATTTACAACTTTTTGCGTTTTGCTATATAGCCATTCTAAAATAATAACTTTTTGTAAAAATGATCAAAGTCGATGCGTAAAGAGTCTTTCTGTTATTTGGAAAATAAATATTTGTTTGACTTGCTCTGAGTAGAGGGTTCAACATTTGTTTTTTTCAGTCTGACTGAAATGGTATGGTTTAAATTTACTTATATTAAACAAGAAATTCAATTGTTCCAATATACTGTAATATGGAAAAGCAAGTTTACTCTGAAAATGAAAGCCCAACAAATACTGAGCCCCAGAATTAGAATGGGGTCCAAGATTAATAAGCCATAAATCACTATCTTCTATATAATACTTTATTATACTGAAATACTGACACATTTTGTCATTCCTTATGTTACTATGCATAATTTCTGAAAATCGTCCTCGGCAAATCGGCAGACTAAATACATCAGGTGATGCTAGGTTAGATATGTGAATGGCACGTGGACACGGTCACGTGGGTCGTAGCATCGATTGACTTCATCATTCAGTTATATTCCGAGTCTCGCAAGTGTACTGATTATATTGATTAGATAGTCCATTATAATTGTAACAAAATTGACCATTACCGTAGCTGACCTACAGGGCTAGGACATTTCCAAGAGGACATCTTTGTTCTTGTAAGAAAGTTCTATCACAGTTGTGCTCGTTCAGGAATTAATCCGTCGAGTATCAAGGCATCGCCGTATTATCGTGTACCGCGAGTAGCGTCTCTAAGCCATTTACTAATTGTAGGATAATTTATTCTATTTTTCTACTGCGTAATAGCGCAGCTGCAAAGATCAATATAGTTCTGTTAACTACTTAATAAAGTATTAATTATATTCTTTACGTCAGCTTGTTTTTATGATAATTCAATTTCCATTACTGCTTTATCACTGATGACTTGAAACTTTTCAAATCTTTTTCCTTGTTTTGACAATTTGTTATTTCGTTTCCTGTGATTCCCCAATCTATTTTAAGCGATTTATCGTTATTTCAGACTCTCTACTGAGTAGTTGCCAGAGCTTGTTGAGCAAACAAAGTATCATTTTTAATAAATATTCAATCGTCTCACTTCTAATAATTTTACAGACTTGTGAGGATTCCGCTAGATAACGCATAGTTTTATTGGATCTCCGTATTTATACACTGATAAAACCACATTTGTAAGTGGCAGCAGAAGAAATCATCGTCAGTCTCGGCGCTTAACTCGAGCACGATGGATTCATCATGCGTGCTGTTATTTCTCGTGGCAGTTCTGAGCGTCATCTACTATTATCTAAAATGGCCTTACACTCACTGGAAGAAACAAAAAGTAAAGTGCGTTCCTGGCACAATTCCGGGTTTCGGGCATGTCTTGCCATTTCTGCTTCTGCGTGAACGTCCATCGGATCTCTATACCAAAGTTTACAGAAATTATCGAAAATCCAGTATGATCGGGATGTACTTTTTTCGAACTCCCGCTCTACTAGTGCGTGAGCCGGAAATAGTCAAACGCGTGCTAGTTAGTGATTTTCAAAGCTTCCAAAACAACCTCGTACGCTTGGATCCAAAGACAAATCCATTCCTATCGAAGAATCCTTTCTTTTGCTGGAATCAGGTGTGGAAAGAAATGCGATCTCAGATGATCAATAACATGTCGCTGAAAAAGTTGAAAATATTTTTCGGTATCATGCAACAGGTGTCCGTCAAGTTTGAAAATTACCTTTCCAAACTAGTGGGAAAAAGTGCTAATTTAGAAGTAGAAATTAAGAGTGCTATAATAAGATTCACCGGCGAGTTAGTAGCTAATACAGCTTTTGGGATCGAAGGTGGTGGCTTCGAGACCAAAATCAGTCCACACAGTTTCACTGGCAAAGTGAAAAAAATGCTCGAGCCGACATTTACCACCACCTACAGGCAATTGTTAGTCTGGTATTTCCCGAAACTTGCTTCCGCTCTCGGATTAGGTTTCCTGACGAATTCCTTGGATAGTTTTTTCATAAGCACGGTTGAGAATATGATACGTCACAGAAAAGAAAAAGGAATTGTCGTCGATGACTTACTCCAAATGATTATCGAAGCATCCGATGATTTGGATCCAAAAGTTGTTGCTGGAAAACTTAGTGGATACTATTTCGACGCCTACGAAACTACAGCTACGATAGCATCCTTCGCTTGCTTCGAACTGTCGCATAATTCAGAAGCGCAAGACAAAGCTCGTTCTGAAATCAAGGAGATTCTAGATAAATTCGAAGGGACGTTGACTTATGAAGCTCTGCAAGGTATGAAGTACTTGGACCAAGTTGTCCAGGAAACCGTAAGATTGTATCCCATATTAGGTGCTCCTTATAAAATCTGTACTCAGAAGATTACACTCGAAGGATCTGATGGACAAAGTTGTTGTTTGGAGCCAGGTAACATTGTGATTCTACCCGTATTTGGTCTGCATACGGATGACGAATACTGGAAAAGTCCTCATAGCTTTGATCCGGACAGATTCAACGAAGGGAACAAGAATGTGACGAAGCTTTCTTTCTTACCCTTTAGCGAAGGACCGAGAATGTGTGTGGGTATGAGGTATGGAATAATGACGGTAAAGACAATTTTGGTTACTATACTCAAGAATTACACAATTGAAACCTCGCCGAAGACATGTAGACCTCCTAAAATGGAGCTAGGAAGTGATTTGACTCTTCCTGCAGAAGGATTATACGTTAAATTAAAGAGAATTAGTTGAAAAATTACAAATTATTTTATCTGCCTAACTTTCACTTGTATAATGCAATATGTATAACTATGGATAACGTTGTTTGGTTCATAAAAATATCTTCATACGACCATGATTTTATAAAATGCGATAAAAGATTATAAGAAAGTTGCGATAAGCGATTTTCAAAGCACTTTTTATTGAGTTTTAATAAAGTTCTTCCATTGTTACATTTCAAAGTATAATCGACATTACGATATAAATATCAGCATTACTTTATAAATATGTAAACAAATCTTGTACAAATTTGATACTGTAAATTAAAGTTGTACGCTTTACAAATAAAGCCAAGTATATACGTATATATATTTTCCGTTTATAACATTAGAAATATTGATTGTAAGTATAGCATTTTTGTTTGTGTAGTAGGAATATATAGATATATTTATATATGTTTATCATCAAGAAAAATACGCTTAGTGATTATAATAATATCTCATCACCACCACTATCCTTCATTAAAGATCTGCAAAACATCCATCCAGAGCAAACTCTTATCATGTTCTAATATATAATTAGAAATGTTTCGAAATAAAAGTTTAGTTCTAAACTGGTCTCGACAACAAAATGTGTCTATATATAAAAATAGTCTGAACCAACGACTCTCTGTCTACATCTTCTTGGATTGAAATTTCATCAGATCCTTAACAGTGTACAAACATATCCTTCCAAAAATATCCGTCTTTTAATCCACGCAACTTGACTCTCTAAAATCAATTCTAACCTACGCAACTTTTCAGAAACGTTTACAATGCACTTTTTGAAGGTTCGTCACTCTTCGTAGGAGCACGCGAATGCACAGAGTTCCGACGATTTGTAATATCACGCATATTTTGATAGTAGCCTCTTTTACATAAGTATTACACGCTATTGTTATAGTAAACTTACTTTATGATGTCTACTACGTGGTTACTACATAGGTATTCTATCAGAAAGTCAAAGAAATTGAAAAAAAAAGTTACACAGTAATGAATTCATGCTTGGACACGTACATAATATAGTTTTGCCGGGGTCGAGTCTGCCACAGTTGTTAAGCTGACCTATTAGACCGGCCACAGTACATGAATAGCATTTGCAGAAGCGTGTTGCAGGTACCTCGAAAGTTTAACATTGTCAGAGGAACGCATCGTGCGAATTTAATTTGTCTAATCTAGAGACAAGTGCACGGTGTTCTACAGAAATACCTTTGACGATTATGACAGAAGCTACATGATAGTACATTTATTAGCATTGATAAGAGTAGCTTGATTATTCATTTATCAATCGTATCAACGCAAACAATATTTATGCATTTTTTCTGTTACGAGATACTAACAGCATGATTTTTACTTCAAATTCTTTTCAAGAACGTAAACTTTTTTTCAAACTTTAATCATTAATCATTAATAAACATTGTTGTAGATACAGCTTTTATATAGCAACAGAATGTTCGTTACAGTAAAATCAAGTTTTTTTCTTATCACAGCATCGAGTGATATTACGATTTCGATTTTCATTTTCTTTGTCAATGATTAGATTCTAATTTAGTCTAGTCATCTAAAAACTTGCCAACTCTCTAATATGTGTATATATATATATTTGTAATATCAGATATAACGTTATTTTATATATTCTGTGAAGCTCTTCAGGTAATTTCATTTTTCAAGAAATCAGTAGTACATACTATTTTTGAAACATCAGTATCTTTCAAACCTATAATCAGCATCATTTATCTTTATCGAAGGCTTCAAATCTCTATGAGAAATTAATTGCCTAAAACCAGCTTTATTCGACATTTTCTTCTTCAATTCGAAAAAGTAGTTCTAGTTGTGTCTGAGAGATCATTATTTCCTTAAAAATAGAATAACTAACGATACAGTAAATGCGAAACAAAGTTACAATATAATACCGTTGCAGAATGCTCATATAAATCATTAATTTTCGCAACACTTCAAAACAAGTACTGATAACAAATCTCAAAACGCGTACAGATAATTATCAATCGCAAACAGTCTTAACCAACGCATATCTAACAAACAATCGTTATAAACCCACTATACACGCGTATCGCGATTCGGACAGTATACGCCAAGCGTCGCGTAGATGAACAATATATATAATAATTAAAAATCGCAGCGACGCTCGTCAGCGCTTTGGTCATCGCAGCTCATCGCGCCTATACCTATAAATATATGTTTCGCTAGGAATCGCTCCGCTTACCCTGTGTGTTGCAGACGCAGTCTAGCACGCGGCGGCACAGTGTCTTTTTTTTCTTTTATCGAACGTTCGAATACAAGGAGGGAAATTACGCGGTGGTTTTATACAGTTATTATCATCGCTTGGGCTCGCCGCGTGCTTATACACTGGATCGAGCCGAGGGTTAACTTGGTTACTTTGATGCTGCTTTTTTTTTTTAATCCCGTTGGCAAATCATCGATTTAACTATTCATATAACAGCATCTATAACTTTGCAGTTTCTATTATACGTCCTGACGTGAAACGTTACGTAATCCCAAAATTTAAATTTGCATATCATTCAACTACTGCGCGGAAAAGCAAACTTTCTGCTAAAAAGCTTCCCACCAAAAAGCCACACGGCAAACTACCATAAATAGTCGGTCCTTTCCCAACTCCGAGGAGAACAAAAAAGAAATAATACACGCCAACCGAAAGGGTAAACTCGCAACACTTGTGCAAAGCAGAAGCGAACGAGCCAACGAAAGAGAGGGAAAGGATCTAACGAATTTGTCTCGGCGTCTCTGCGGTGGATTAATCGGGCCGGTGTCTGGAGCGCAGCAGCGGCAAAAGTATAACCCTCGAGTCCGCCCTCGGCTCTGGATATATATAAGGGAAGTGAATTATCCTAGGCAACATAGATCAAGGGACGGAGGCGGTTTGGGTGTACAAGAGGTGGTAGCATATAAATCAACTGTTTCGCTTCTTTCTTTTTTTTTTACTGCACGAGAATATAGAACTTGACCGCTTCGTCGGCAATCATGCGGATAGTGTACAGATACAGTCACGTGTGTATCGCAGACGTAAAACTTTGCGTGTATATCAGAACTTTTCTATATTGTGTGGTACTATCTTTCCGCTGTTATTTTATTCTCTCTCTCTCTCTCTCTCGGTCTCTTATCTTTTCTACTTGGCCGTCGCTCCTTTACGAGCGCAGTTTTGCGGAATTACACCGCCGAGTTCCGAAGGTGCTTCGAACTGCAGTGGTATAGTGCGCGATCTCGAGAGGAAACATTCGTCTTGAGAGAGAATGAGAATATAGACCTATATACCACGCGCCGCCGCATCTTTGATGTGAAAAATATTGCGGCCTAGCTTACTGCCTTTCAAGCGTTTTGTCCAACTTTCTTTTCTTTGTATCAAACCGTTACTATACATTTTCCGTGCTCTCGTTTAAAAATAAAAAAACTTGTCTCTAAAACACTCGCCGTTACTTCTTCTTATAGCAAAGCGCATATACATCTGCCATTCGAGTTTTATATACACGTATTTTTCACATATCCGCCTTTATATCGACACTATAAAAAGCAAACTCTCCGAAGATTCGAGTCGCGCGTTAACCCGGATATATAAACGTAAATCGCAAGAACGCGCGCGTGTATGTGTGTGTGCGGGTAGCAAACTTTTTGAGCGATCTAATCGATGAACGACGCCAATTCGCGCGGAACCGAACAAGTTAAGCGACATTTACGGGGTAATCGAATTTCCAACTCGGCTTTCGAAAACGACGACGTGAGGCAGCTGTATCGTAAACAACTCGTAAAACAGGACTGAAGCAACTTTCGATATAGGGCGTCAAGAGAGTTGTGTATGTAGGAAAATTACCGGCGACTCTTGAAAGACAGTCAGCTAAGAATCACAAAGTGTCGGAAAAAGCTTTTTGTCGGTTCGCTGATTCGGTTATGGGTGGCTTCAGAGTGGTTATATGCAACGAATCGAGTGAGAATAAGGGAAGAAACGTAGTCAGAGTTACCCGTTTTCTTGTTTTTCATCTTTTAAAGGAATTCTTAAGGATCAGTCCAGAATTCATCACATTATTATAACGCCCGTAAATGTGTATAATAAACTAGGTTTGCGTTCTCAATTCTTCTCAGTTACAGCGTCAACGTTTTCTAAACTATGAGATATATATGTCTAAACATAACGACTCTATAAACAATATATGTATCTCTTACAGCTACATATTATAGAATGCACGTTGACATTTCGATTCAAAGGGACTTAAAAAATAAGTCCTTTTAAATAGTGAGCGTCGATAGCTATATTTTCTAAGTTCTTGCATTCCCCTTAGTGTCTAAATAGTTTTTCTTTCCTACGCATATATAGAGTTTCGTTCGAATATCACGCTTGCTTTCTTTCTTCAGTTAGTTATAATTAGTCGTAGATTTATAGTATATGTATGTACGTATTGCCATGTCTTCTTATTTGTGCGAACCCTTGTCATGGCACACGATGTGCACGAGCCTTAAGTTCTGTACGGTAAATAGATTATTGTAGAATTCCAGGACGTCCTTCTCGTTCATGTCGCCTTTCTTCGAAGCTTCCAGAAGCCGCGGTACCAGAGTCCTTGATCTTTCGATCCTGCGAAGAAAATTTTTCACCTTTTATAATCTCTTTAAATAAATAATTACGAAACCATACGTACGTGTTACAGAAGCATCAAAATAATCAATGACAAAAAAATATATATATCAAAGCGACTACTGAGCTCACTTGTGATCGAGATTCCAAGTGGAGAAAAGCACGAGCTCCTCCCTAGATCTATAGGGATTGATTTTGTGCCTGTCGGCGTAGAGGCATTTGTCGTTCTTCCAGACGCCCCTGCATCGGAACTCGCCCGTTTCGTCGCACAGCGCCGTCATTTCCTCTTTGCTCCTTTCCACGAGCTCGTAGGGACATTTTTCTTTGGCCTCCTCTCGCAGCACTTCTTTGCACTTCTTCAGATCATCGCTCAACTCGTCGTTGACTTCCTCGGCTTTCCGCTCGGCTGCCGTTCGTACGAACTTTTTCGCGTCGACCTCGTCGTCGATGCTCAGACCCAAGATGTACCTGGTGATAAATGAATTTCTATTAATCTGTGGTTGACTCTTTTTTGTCACGTATAGTGCAGTGTGGAATCTTTTTCTGGGAGTTTCTGCTGCAGTTGCCTGAGTGTCGAAAATATTCGTAGAAAAGATCGGTATTTTAATCGAGAATAATAAATAAGGTAATCAAAGTCGAAGCTTTGAATTGAAAAATTCAAATACAGCCAGTTCAGGTTAACCACGAAATAAACCATCCTGTTTATAAATTCATCAAATTTAAAGTGTATATAGACTCCGCATCGGTGTACATACAATGAATTATTCATAAATTCCGACAAAAGTGCATAAAAGTAACGTTGTCCCAAACGCGGCCAAAGCTATTAAATTGTTAATGCACAAGTTTCAAACGCAACTGACAAAGAAAACTCATCAAACCGAGAGTATCGTATCAAATTCCAGGCATTAAGAGATATATACTGTATAAACAAAGCCGCGCGAAGCAAACAACCCGACGTACCTCTCGTAAGACGACATGCTCAGTTTGCAGGGACAATGCTCGTAAGGACAGTTCTGAGCGCTATCAGTTTCGTCGCCGGACTGGCTGCTGCTAATGCCATCATCGGGTTTCGACTTGATAACGGAGCGGCTGCGATCGAAGTAATGGCCGAAGTAGTGGTCCTTCCTCAGTTGCAGCTTGAAGAAGACTATCACGCGCTCGAGTTGCCGACGAGCTTGGGGATCGGCGTCGTACACTTCCGACGATTTGATCTGCTCGATTGTCTTGTAGAGATAGCCTCGTATTCGGTCTTGACAACGACGGTGAAGGTAAGCCTCCTGATTTGTAAATGACAAGCATATTATTGTAAAACATTGTTATTGTTGTGTACTATTTTAAACACGCTTATATTAATCATTATAGTTTGCAAAATCTTTTGAGCAAAGCATCGAAACAAACTCTACACCCAAAAGCTCTATATATCCGGATTAACTTGAAGCTACATATAGCCTTTACCTTAGTCGGCGAGGTGGTTTCTAATCCGAAGAACCACTCGGGATGATCCTCGCGCCTGCTGCAGAGCGTCTTCTTATCGTCATTATTCAGTGCCCTGTTAAGCACTGCTATCTTTATTTTGAGCTTATCCGTGAGAAATCCCGCGGCTCGTTCCCCGCTCTTGATAAAACTCTCGTTCACCTTCCTCAGCATCTGGTAAAGCACATCCGCTTCTGTTACAACGACATAATTCGACATATACAGAAATATGATTATACATACAGACGTTATATGAGCAAACTAGGCCAATGGCAAACATTATGTGAAGGACAAATATGAATTTTTGTGCGCGCGTGTACGTTGATTCGCTTTGTATATTGTACCTCTACGTTTCTAACTTTAACCGATATTTTATTGGGTCATATGCGGCCTCGTGTGTATTTGCTATTTATATATTGATATAATCGTCAGAGGAAATCTAATATCTTTTTCTGTCTACATTAACGTTTTAGTATATTTATATCGGTGCAGGCGATTTTATTTTTACAGGCCAGAATTCAGATAGCTTCATGTACGATATCCTCGTCTAATTATACGCAGTGCTTTTTTCTATGCGATAAAATTTACATTAAAGAAGAGGTAACTAATATAAAACCACAAACACTTTTGAGACATTATTTTTGAAAATATACCATTATAACACGCAAAGAAACAAAAACTCAAAATTTATACATTACCGGTCAAAACTTTCTCTCCAGGTCGTCTGAGTATGAGAGTAGTCTGCGGCTCGAGCGTCGCAAAGTACTCCTCGTCGATCTCCGAGCCATCGAGTAGGAAGATCCCGATTCTCGCCAAATCGTCCGTCACCTACAGTCATATAACACGATATTCATTAAAATCTCTCACCTCATCATACACATATTAAATTTCTCTACCAACTACTAATAACACCGAGACCTTGAAAAAGCTCGCGCGCAATAATCGATTCTTCATCGGAGAATAAAAAAAAGCGTAAAAGATACACGGCTCACCGCAGCCTATATTTACACGCCAGCTTATAGAATTAGTTATCGGATGACAGAGTCTATTGGAAAGTAAAAAGGTCGAGGTCGCAGGGATTCTCGGAAATGAATTTCTGGATAACTTTGAAAGTCGAGCGGAGTGTGTTTTGTGTTAATTTCTTCCTCGCTTTTGACGAACTTCTTTATTCTTTCGGACTACTGCGCTGAAAAATACGAAGCTTTTAACAAAGTTATAAACTAATCAAGCCGAGTCAACACTCGATGCGTTGGTATCGAGTAAATGCAATTTTTGCACTGTTTTTTTAGTAACTTGCTTTTGCGCGCGTGTATGCTTTTATCGATTTCATGGGATGGCATTGCCGTAGCTATTGTTTACATTTCGAAACACGCAGGGAGTGTATCAACAGCGCGATACTGTAAAGCTCGACGTTATCTCCTGCGAAATAAGGGATTTAAATATAAAAAAGGGAAAATTGAAATGGTCGGATAAAGTTTATATGTATACAATAATGTGGGACTGGACTATACGTTGAATCGAATGCAGAGAATTTAGCGGAATATTGAAGAATTTTCTATAACCGTGTAATCAATACATTTTTCCAATATCACCAAGCGATATTATGAGAGCTTGCACGGAATATATGTTTAAAAACAATATACTGCGCCGCCGATGCTGAAAATTTGTTTAATATTAATTTGTTGTGTAAATGACGGATTTTATATTAGAATACGAGATTGTATTTTTTTTATACAACACATATTCACCGCAAGTTTAATTTTTATTTCTCCATAAACACAAAAGCATTTTCTTAAAGTTCTGAAAAGCAATTTTTCTAACAACGGCGACCTCGCAATCTTTCGAAGCCACAGTAGAGCTTGCGGAAACAAACGTAAATCAAGACTAACATAAACTTCATCGCAAGCTTCATGCTGCATCTTATCATTTTAATTTACGCAAATTTCCGACAACTTTCCTTGCTTCTGCATTCTCTCAAATTAGGTTACAACTCGTGTAAACGCAACCCCCCGTTCCGCTATGCAGACAGAGCAAAAGTAAAGGAAAACAATTCGGATTTCCCTACATCGATTTTTCGGCTTGTTGACTCTATCCCGTATATTCAAGCCAGCTAGAAAAATAACCACACTTCAAGAAACGTATTACTTCGAACACAAAAAAAATATTATTCCAAGCGAATAGAAGAGCCACAAAGACGCCTTATCTAAATAAAAATCAGTCAAAAATCCTGTTTACCTCCACAAAGAGTAAAAAAAAAATGTCTTCGCCTCTGACACGGAAATCCTCGCAGAAATATACGAGCTACCGCAACCCTCTATACTATATATGCAATAACAGACTTCCGTTCCCGATATCTCGACTTCTTCCTTCTCGCGCAAGAGGCCTTGAAGTCTCTTCATCGCTCCTGATCTCGAAATTCCATCGTAAAGCTGGACCTACATTTCGCGCGAAATTACAGAAGGCAACCCAGAGGGAGAGAAAGCGAGGAATTAAGGTCGTTGATACTCCCACAGCGAGATAATGCGGATGAGGAGACGACGACGATAGCAGCCTTGACCCTGCGGTATTTGGATGTTCTTTCTGGGCTGGCTCAGCGTTTTTTTCCTTTCTAATTGTGGACGAAACTAATGAGATCGGGATATTACGAACAAATGAGAGGGTGAGAGGACGGTATTGGTAAAGGGGTTGGGATTTACAAAAGGGTGAGAAGAGAGAGATTTTTTGAAACAGGATTTTTCTTGTACGTTTAATTAAAAGCGTTGTGAAAATTTTAATTAGAGTTAAAAGTGCATTACAAAATTACAAGCGAGTCAAAGTTACAACTCTAAAAAGCTCTTATATTGATTAAAGCAGAAATGGTCACTTAATTGGCAGACACTGCACACTCTCTACACCGTTTCTTTCCTAATTAACGCAACCTTTTCAGAATTAAACTTTCACGTGCGTAATTACAGAAGCAGTATCTCGTTACATACTATACGTGTGATGCTTTTTTTCGTTATCATTTTTACGCGCCTGATGTACTACAAAGAACCTTTTTAACTGTATGAAATTTCACGCTAGCGATTCTAATTAGTCGATGACCTGTAAAGGGCTGCACTACAGGTGGCAGAGCCGAGTTGACACTCGAAATGCAAACTAGGAGAAACCCAGTCCAAACATTAGGTAAGCTTAGAGTGGATACTCTCGTCGAGAATTCTCGAGGATATATCTGTGGGGAGAGAGTGGGGTATAATTGGTACTATATGGCTGCACGGTTATCCATGTAATTTTTTAGACAGGTGGTGTGATTTTTAAGGTTCCTGCTAGAACTATTAATCGCACGTGGAAAATAAATTTAGTTGAGAAATTTTTGAGAGTCCGGCCACAAACAATTAAAAATTGATGTAGTTACAGTAAATTTAAGGAAAAATTCATTTGGGGCATCAAAAAATCGTTTTTTCATCCGGCTCCAATAGGACGTTTTTTATATAATCTAGCATAAATTGGTTGAGCTTGCGATTGGCGCACCACTAAAGAATGAGCAGCACAGATGATGTGGATGTCTTACGAGTTATGATACGGAGTTGCTCAGGATATAATCGAATCCCTTAGAGAAGGATCTCAGCTAGTTACGAAGATCCGCCAAGTTGATTAAAGGCTTCTGCGCAAGGATATTCAAGTTCAAAGTCATTACGTAAGCTCGACGCCTGCGGGGCAATTTCGGAGAGAGCTTGCGACGAAGGAAACTGGATCGCGGGATTTGTTTTGAGGTCAGTACGACGGTAAACATAGCGTCATTTTTACGAGGCTTCCGCAGCGAGACGTCGTCTGAAGCCGTAAACAGTGATTTTTTTTACTTCCAGCTTCTTTCCCATCCCTGCTAAATTTGAGCTTTTTAAACAACTGCATTCATCTCATGCCAAAACCTGAATATCCCGCGCGCAAACAAAGAATCGAATCAGCAATTCAAATCGCGCCAAAAAGAAGGGCTGTAAAACCCATAAACTGCAAGTACAGAAAGAGAGGAGCACGCGCCAGTCGGTAGCACATGCGCGCTTTGACCGTGACATTGAAAAGCGGAAGTGGCACGGGGGCGTTGATTCCCAAGGACGGCTGCTGCAACCAGGAGGACGCGCCAAGTGCTCCAGTGTACAACTACGTGGCCCTGGCCTGATTCGCCAGACTCCGCTTTTCCCAGGCTCACACGGCTGCTGCTGCTGCTGCTGCTGCCCGTTCGATAGAGCGACGACGCGCATCAAGGACGCCCGGCGCAATCAAGCGCAACCAACATCCCTGATCCATAGATGTGACGTCGATCTCATATAGCTGGATCAGTATAGTGATGACTTGGATTTCCCATATGGATAAAACGTGTAAGCATTTTGGACTGCGTAGTACGAAATGGGGTATCGATTTTTCGAGAGATGAGGGGCTGCTGTTAAGGGGATGGACAGAGAGTGATACCAGTATGATGGCGTCTTTGGTGGTAGAGAGGGGGAGACCTTGAGAGAGCTTTCAAGGACTCCGGAGAGTTTGACACGTGCTGGTTCCTCGTTTTCGTGGACTGCTGTGAGTGGGCTGGATTGTAATACAACGCGGTTTTCGAGTTTTTAGTGGTTGGCTCGTTAGCGTGTAGTTGTATCGTATACAATTGAGCCTCATTAAAACGTTACTATAGTGGATTCGGCGAATCTGAGTAGATGATATTTATATTTGAAAGACATTGAATTTCGTCATAGCGACGTCTGAGAGACTGCGCTTTTCGCACATCAAAGAAAAGCTATTACAGGTAGCAATCCCTTTGAGGACAAAGTTCTATGTCTTTTACGTATAATACTGAATAGCTCATTAAACTTTCAGAATAAGCTTCGCTTTTCTATATACCTTGTTCACGACATCGTCTTTGAGCATTTTTCAATGCGAGCTGACAATTTTCACTCTACGTCAGAATTGATGATTTTGAAAATTGAGTTTGCACGCATTTTCATAAGCTGCTAGCTGGAGAAAATTCAATGAACCCAATGCAACTTGAGAGAGCAGAGTATGTCAAAGCAATTTTCAACGCTACGTCTTATACATAAATCTGATTCCGAAGTTGGAGAAAAAAATGATCGATAACACGTACACGTGTTTTACTGAATCTAAATTGAAAATTAAATTTCCCCGGGAAACATCGTATTTGTTAGTCGACTAGGTGACTGCATAATATTAATAACTTATTTCCCGGAAAAATATGAAGTTCCATTCAACGAAATGTGAATGGAAAATCAGGCTAATCGAGATTGCTCGACGCTTGTTAATTCTGCACATGACGGATGAGTGGTTTGCGACAAGCGACAGTCGGATTTGCACTTTAGGATAACAAATAAACAACCCTATGTTGTGAATTCATTTGGTACATCCAGCGTATACGTTCAGCGAGGATTTGATTGGATTTCAGGATTATTAAACAACGAGGCGCTCACGGAGCAAATGAATTTATGTAACGGATATATTCATACTCGAATGAATCGCGAAAGGTATTGGATTTTCTCGTTACACGTCTCATTAAGAAACTAATTAATGAAGCTGTAGTGCTGAGACGCCAAGTTTCTTAGATATTTATGCATCGAATTTTTCTGATTTACATTAGCCCATTTCCTTCGGGTAATTTTTCTGGCGCCGAAAAAAAATTCAATATATCGACATCATGAATAATGCACCTGCTGTACTCCTGCAGTTTCTCAAGTTCAATCTCTTTCATCCTGGCATTTTTCGCTCGTTCCGTTTCCAAGCTTCCATTTTATCGCGAGATTTTTCACTCTTCGAATTTCCCTTTTTTTCAGCTACACATAATCTCTGAGAGACAAAGCAAGTGTTCATTAGCATAAGAGCTCCTTGTTAAATCAAGTGCAGCTTCGCATTTATAGACATAAAATATCCCTGTTAAACTTTGAAATCGAATTAGTATATTAGTTCCGAATAACAACAGCAGCAGCAAGAGATATAACGATTAAGGGCATACACGCGCGCGCAGAGTTTTAATTTATCAATCCGTCCGCGAAACTCGTAAAATTATACCAGTAACGATACAAATTGCCACACCGGCGTAAAATTTATACATTCGAGCGATGTTTTGAAGTCATAAACTCGGACCTTAATTTCATCTCTCGCTGCATACATTCAACGCTACGAAATCATTATTACGCTTTAATAAATATCGCGTTTCACAAAATGATTATGTTATCGAACGAATGAGCGCTCATTAAAATTAACAAATAGCTGAAAAAAGAATACCTTCACTTGGAAGGGTTCTCTCGAGCTCACGCACCGGCGACGATTATACTCTTCACTAATTGCCTTATACACCTCCGGATCGTTGTTACCTTAGTAACGCACAACAGTATTTATATAAGCCTAAAGAGACGTCCCTTATAATCGTACTGACCGTCTGTATACCGGAGAGTAGATGATGTATTATATGCGTTATTCCAATGGCCCGAGGGCAATTATTATACGTTTGCCTTGCTTCAAGTGCGCAAACAACTTTGGCAGCTGTGTGATGATGCATAATATCGCGGCTTTGTGTATTGTGCCTTTTGGAGCTTGGGACAATAGGGCTGATTAGTGATTAGTCGGTTTGGATATTTGTTCACTTTGACATTCGATCGGATTCGCGCTTTATGGTAATCGGATTTGTATGGACGTTGTTGGGACACTCCGTCGTTTTCGGCAAGTAGGTTTAGGTGAAGGTTCTCTCGGCTTAGTTTTTTATTATTATTTCACTGCCGCTGCGCGATCTTTTTCTGGTATATGAATAGAACTTATATAATAATACGTGTAGCTACATGTGCTTTGAATAGGCGAGTCGGTGAAATCTTATTATAATACAGCCTCTTTGTGCTTTCCAATGCAGAGACGTTGTTAAACGCCTAATATCACTATAAAATTATATTTCCCGCTAATTTCCTTTGCGTTCAAAGGTGAGCAGCTTTAGCGTATAAAGGACGTGCGTATATAGTGCAGTACTTTGATCAATGTAGTTTCAAAAAGCTCAACTACGATTTTAGTATTTAAACATCTACCAAATATATGTCTATCAAAATCAAGTACCTTCCGATAGTAGAGTCCATAAGAATGATAAACAAAAGGCAAGCCATAAAAATCCGCAAGTATACTATATATTTAGTCGTCGCGGGAGATTCAATCAGCAGTGAAAATAAAAAGTACTGTGCAAGTGCAAGCCGTAAACAAAAGCAACTCGTATAACTCACGTTGAGTTTGGCGCAGGCCTTCCGCTTGAGCTCGTGCAGACTGCGGCAGGCGACTCCAATCTTCCTGGTTCGGTTCACGTCCGTTACTTTGTAGCCTCTTAACTGGAAAAGTTTTGTGATTTCAAGCGACTCTGCGTATATGTATAGCCACACCGAGAGTATATACACAACATACTCATATATACAGGTTAATTTTACGCCGGATGCGCAGCTTTTTTTTACTTTTTCGCGCGAGGGAGCTTTTGAAGCTCCGAGCCTTTTGAATTTCAATTAGGCTTCTGCGGTTCGGCTTTCTTTCAGCGTGGATTTTTTTCATTAGAATCGAGAGCCGAGGCTCATTTTCACCGAGTGAAATTTTTCATTGTCTTGTGCGGACAGAGAGAGTTTTAAGACTGCAAAATTTTAATTAGCCGAGGCGTTTTAGCTTGAGATAACGGAGGTGGCGTGATTTTATGCGACAGTTATTGTGGAACGCGAGCGAAAGCTTGATATAACGTGGTGTAAATGAAAAGTGAGGATTACATTTTTTTGAGAAAAAATATTCACTCGCGCGTTCATTTGTTGCTTTTAATTAAATTTAGTTTAATGTACGGCATGTGTTTCAAAAAGTATAAAAGAAAGCTGCGGTATACAAAAAAAAGAAGAGATTTTTTAGATTTATAGTCTTTATACTTTCAGAGTATACCTGTGGAAAACATTTTTTCCGCATCGTTACTCCACTATACTTTTGATTACATCCGGCGATAAATTTTTTATTTTCTTGAGCAAATGCGTGGAGGAGGAACATAAAGGATAGATGTATTATATTTTTTCCGTCGAATCATATTCCATAAATCTGCTCTCGAAAAATTTTGAAAAAAATACAAAACTTTTTTGCAGCTTATTGATGAAATGTTATTTTATATACCTGTTGCTTTGTATGAGCTTTCGATCTTTTTACTCGAATTTTTTGCCTTGTCAACTTTATCAATTAGTGTTACTGTATGATAAGCATTCGTTTCGAACTGAAACTTGTAAAAAGTAAAAAGCACAGTTCAAAATTTGAAAAAAAACAAACACATCAAAGGAACTTGCACGGAACATTCCTAGTACACTTACTTATTAATTGTAGTTTCAGAAGAAAAACCATGTGCGTGAAAATAAAAATACAAAAACAAACAACAAAAATTACCGGCTTCTCGTTGGCCGTAGTATCGGTAAGCCTCCTGTAGCACTCAGCAATGAGCGACGACATCGTGTCTTTCACACCAGAGACTGCAGTATACCAAAACAGCTCGAAAAACAAAAAGGACAAAGATTCCAGCCGTATTATATACACAGCAAAAACTCGACTCAGCTCCTCCGTATACACACACACACACACAGAGTCGACCTTCTCTGTCCCAGTATAGAGCCTCTACGTATCGTCTGTCTCTCTTCTCCTTCCCACAGCTGACTCTACTCGAAGCCGGTTCGGCCGGAACGCGCACAGCTCCCCCCCTGTAAAATCCTCTTACTACACTTACATCTGCTGTAAGTATGTACTGTCCTTGGCACGACGACGTATTGTATACAAAACTTGCAACACCGTCGAGGAAAAAAAAAAATTCACAAAACTAGAGGCTCGTCGGCCAAGAAGAGCCTCGACGACGCCACAGGAGAGAGTGCGCGGGTGGACTACTGTGTGTTGCCGGAGCGGCTGCAGCTGCTGCGTTCGCGTCGCTTTCTCCCCACTGCTCTGTCGCTACGTCCCTACTCTTCGGTTTATGTGTGTGTGTGTGTGTGTGAGAGCGATGTTTCCGTGTGTAAGTCTATATACCCCTTCTTTCTGACTCTGATGTGCGAAGCATCAGCCGCACGCGGATTTTATTCGAATTTTATCGCGCGCGATGTGCTTGCTGTTTCTGGCCACTCGCTCGTCTGTGGTTTTGACTAATTTGGAGGGATGATTGTTTGTTTGTTGGTCGCGAGGAGTAGGTATCGATTTCGTTTTGAATTTCTACCGGAAAGGATTGATTATTTGCTAATATTGCTGTTATATACTTCATTTACATATAGTCGGCCTCATTACCATAACTATTGAATAAAAGCCCTCGAGTGTTTTTCCTATTTGCTTTTCAACCCGATAAATAGTTCCTCACATTTTAAACGATAAATAAACGTTCAATTTAAATTCAAATCCAGCCCATATTTCACCACGCGATATTCCACCTGCAGAACGAAAAAAAAATGCATTTCAATCTTTCTCCTCTCCCATTCTGCCTCGTTGCGCTTTGTTCTTTAGAGTATCCCCCCATTGTTGTCGTCTCTCGAGTGCGCTCCGTTGGCCTGCTTTGCCTCGTCGTTATCGCCGCTGCTTTATATTATGCCTATACATCGCTAAAAGCGACTTCTGTCTCTCTTTTCGACTCGCGATATATTCGCGTCTTTTCTTTCTTTGGTCGCCGCGGTGGCTTTTTCTGGCACTAGAGAACTTCGGGGAATGGCTAAGAGATGGCGGTAGTCGTGTTGTTTTGAGGATTCTTCTATTGTGCGTGGGTGGACGCGATTGAGTAGACGTGATTGACAAGTGATAGTACGATACGGTACGATAACAATTTGATGATAACAATTTTTGTCAATTTTATACGGGGGTAGACGATGATGTATAAATGGCAAGAATGAGAAATTTTTGTTTGGTTAATGGAAATCTGTTGATTTTAAGTGAGGCTCGATATGGTTTTACTAATAATTTTATAAATCTGATTCTTGAAGTATTTTTGTTGAATTTAATTTTGAAAAGATCCTCAGAGGATTTCTATATTATCGGCTGTTGTAAATAATTTCAATGCTCATATATTAGTATGCATAGGAAGCATAAATGTGGGTGGTTGGAGAGATATTAAATCGAAAATTTACCAAATACGTGCTGCACTTGATAACAAAGCTTTTTTTTACATTATTCTCGAGCTTTTAATTCTCGCATACTTTTTCAACAGTTTTATATAGACATTTTGTAGAAAGCCTCTTTTCAAACGAAATTCTATTGTCCTTCCCTCAGTAATTTCATTTTAATCCATCCCAAAATTAAAAAAAAAAGACGAGCTTTTATACAGCCAAACCGCTCGATCGAATAAAGCTCGTATTATAGCCGCAAGAATTCACTGGCGGCAAGAAAATACGCCAATTTAAAGTTTCTGTCTGTCACCTTGAATTCTCGATTCTCGTGCACTTATAAAATCGAGCTGCGTTTCGAGAGAGGAAAAAAGGAGAACCGTTCGCGAGAAAAATGCCAACGAACGCCGTAGGGAAGTCCTTCCGCACAGGGGAATTCGAGAGCCACTGATAATAATATACGGTGTTCACCTTCGACGAGCGCCTCGAAAGGAGATTACTGCCGTCGAGTGTGTAGTGCACTCTTGGAAAGGTGGATCACCCCGATCAGAGGCCGAGATTTTCTTTGATCAAGAAATTCAAAGTTGGCTTTTTTAAGGAACTTTTTCTAGTTATATATTTCTTGGTAGAATTTTCAAAAAATACAGTGGAAAGCATTGCTTCGAATAATCTGTACAGATTATGCGGGAGATATAATAGGAGAATAACTATTAATATCTTTTAATTAAATGATAGTAGGTATAGATACGATTTATAGTGGTGAGTTTGATTGTTGATTAATGAGTATCTTATTCGGTAAGTTCATATCAGATACCTATATAAATAATTTTCTTGCACCAAGCAAATTGGCTAATCGGGCCATTAAGAAACTCGCTCCAATTAGAAGTCATTATAGTGCTTGAAATGAGACATAAATCTGGTATTAAAAGTTGCGCATGGAATTTCATACGTATGCATTTATCGTATATTTTTATTATTTAATGGAATCAAAGCAGATTTATGTGCACGAAAGCTGATTCATAAACATTTACTTTATTTATAAATGTGCACCTATTATTAGTAATTGTTACAGAATTCGTATAGTTGCTTCGAAATTATCAAATGACAAAAAACATAAATCGAACTGTATATCTATAGTTATTTTCAAACAAAAGCATCCTATACCATAACAAAAGCATTCTGACGTCTAGGCTCTTTCACGACACTCTCAAGGCTCGCATCGACGGTCAGCGTGTTTTAAAACGTTTAATTACAGCACGCTGCTGTCACAATTAGCGGCGGCGTTCGGCGCAAAATTAGTTTCCTATGCGCCTCGTGTTTGCTCCAAATAGAGCTGAGCACCGTACAAGCCTATATATATACGCGACCACACTCAGCCCGAAATTACGTTAGCCGACAATAAGGTACAGGAGCGAAGCTGTCGCATGCTGTCATGGTCATGCAGTAGTAATAAGTGTGTAGGTCCTGTCGTCTCTTTGCAGAATGTAAGAGAAATTTATCTTTCGCTGGACTGGATATATACTGGATGCGTGTGTTGCAGAATGTAAACGAAGTTTTGAATTGCTTTCACCGTGGTTTTGAAGGTTGAGTCTGATAAGCAATTATTTTTTTAATATCGGGGTACGAAAAAAAAAGCTTTATCCAGTTTGGTAGGTTGCTTGTAATTCGATGTATGTATGACTAGAAATTTAATCGGACAGGTGGTATACTTAAAGCATAGTCTAGACCTTGTGTTTGTTTGGAAGAATGATTAGCAGAGTTAGTTAGAACGACAAACTTTAAATGCATTGTTTATCCAGAACGTTGGATATTTTCGTTTTATATTACGAACTCTCCTGTGCTCTATTGTGTATATAGCATAGATCTTTATCAAAATTGGATTACATGCGGGATTTACTTTTGGAACATGACAGCTCAATTATGGCGGTAAACTAATGAAGTTTGCTTACTTTTGTATACTCTGTGTGCTTTATGACGTTAAATTAAACGGTCGGATGGCTTTCGAAACTGTAGATCCCAAGCTATTTATTGCAAACCACTTTCTGCATTCAAGAGTTACATCAAGATAGTAACGAATAATTAAATCACGAATATTTCCGACTACCTATTTCTATTGACAATGTATACATTGACAACTTCGTATTGTTTTAACCGATACAACGTTCATTTCCAGAATTTGTATTAATTATTTGTCACGTAGTAGTTCTAATGTTAATCGTTCATGTTTCCATACAAGTAGATACTTTACTACATGGCATAAGAAGTTGATTAGTGTATTAACTATTCATCTCGGAGACTTACGTAAAAAAGTTATCAAGAGTTATCGAAGTAAAAAGAAGCATGCAAAATCAATGAAAAAAATTGCGCAATGCGATTACAAGCCTTAAATCAAACAATACGATTTCTGTCTTGGTTATAACATTCTTCTGTAATATGCAACATTTTTTTGTCGACTCGAGTTATAGTGATATCATTTTCATTTAGCATACACACCCACTTGAAAATAAAAAAACTACTGCTTTAGAGTGTGGATACACTAGTATACCAGTATTAGAACAGGTAAGAATCAATGATTCCTTTTTCTTTATCACCAAAGCCATCCTACGTGCGCCGGTTCCAGTTCCGACGACAGGACGTCGTTCGTCGCATTATCGGGAGATCTTTGCACATATATCGCATAGCAACGCGAGCAACGCGTTCCTAAAACATGCAGTCGTCACTATCACCGACTCTTAATGAAATAGCGATCAGGATTTCCGCCAATTTTTCATTTTATCACGCGATGTTTTTAAATTCACTTAAAAATTTGAGACTTTTTCTAATTGGTAAAAGTATTATATAATTCCCATGAAAATGTGTAACGTTGAGAGATGCACTTAATTTATTAACAAAAAACCGAATATGGGATATTCCCATACAGTTGACGTATACGATATTAGGAACTATATTGTCATTCATAGACAGAGTCACCAAACGTATCTTTGATTGATCGTCTGCGTAGTAATAAGCGAGAATTTTTGCCGGTAACCGCAGATCATTATACACGTTGCTACTCAGGTTTTACATATAGTCTGCGGTAACAAGCGCGTTTTGCGACGATTAACGATCGTGTATGGAATTGTCATCGACTAAGTATTCCGGCATGTGAGTGGAAAAAATTAAACGGAAATTCATAGCTTTTTTTGTCGTTTACTACGGTTTTGTTATGGCTATGTTATAGCTATAAGGTATATTTATATATTATATGTAAAAAAGTAGCGTATTCGGTAATAATGATAACAAACAAATGATATATTTACACCTTGATCATGTTACAATTAGTTTCATTTTATTAGAAAGAACTAATAAAGGAGCGAATTCTAATCTTAGTGCACGTCTGTTGATTCATTCTTCAAAGTAATTTCACGCTGCACATGTAATCCTGAGTCTATCATTTTTACATTGCACACAAGGGTTTCCCCGGTTTCTTTTCCTAGCTTTTTTTTTTAATGCATCACGGTTTTGTCATTAATTATTGCCGCAAGCAGCAAGCAGAATTTTAAGTTTCTTTAGGAAAATTCATTGAGATAGATTGCTAGTTGCAGCAGGAATCGTATACAGAGAGAAAAATGAGCATCAGCCACTCTACCGGTGAGCGAGCATAAAGAAGTAGTAGCCGTAAAAAAAAAAGTTTTAAACTGGTCTTTTCCCCGCCGCTTAAACGTTCTCTGGATCTTGATTGTCTCTGTCTTGCGAAGATAGGTGGCGCTTTGGCACTTTCCTTGTTTGGAATAGGATGGTGGAGTGGCAAATAATCCTCGTGATTATAGTTGAAATAACTCAAAAACTACTAATACATTTGATCATTTGTATACTGAATAATTTATCAACAATTCAATGATAAAAATACTTTGAACCATTTTCATTAAATTTTCGATAGATTTGCACCAAAGTCCAAATACTGTCATATATATTCTCCTTTGTACAATCTAAAAATCTCCTCATCCATTAAACTTCCCAACATAACAAAGACGATCCTCCTCATCTTTTCATCTCGCCTAAGTGCAGCTATCCTCTCTCTTCTCACAGAACACGACTATAGTGCATCAGCAACGCTCTCTTGTCGTCTACGTATCTCTCGCTAATGACTCACTGTATCTTCGCGATCGTTTTTCCACTTCATCCACACGATACACCATATCCTCCCTCGTTTTACGCCACTGACACTCGCGCGTAAACCCGTTTACCGCAACTGATGCTATAACCCCGCAGGGATGGTATAAACCTTTTTGCGCATCAGCCGTTTATTGTGCAGGTCTTAATCCGGTGAAGAAGGAATTTCGCAAGATGGTCGTCGCACTGCTCGACGTTTATAAATAAGACTCGTAGAAAATGGGGGAATAATTATAATAAAGTGCACTGGAGCCGCGTTGCGCTGATTATTAACGATGTGGTTCCACCCGAGCGTCTGGTGCAGGTTCTTCGGTCGAGATCTATAATTCAGTCTAGAGTATGTGCGCGAGAGGATGTGGGCTAGAGTATATGCCTTCAGTGTCAAATATATTTTAGCTCGAATTAAGGCATAATTTAGGGAAATACTTCTACTCAAAAACCTGTTTGCCGATCGGCGATCGGTAATGCGAAATCGGCGTTAAATTTGATTGCCAACAATGTTACCCCGTGGTATTTTAATATAAAAATGCATAGCAAAAACGACTATGTCCCTTGTTGATGGTGATTGATCGTAATGGCATAATTATTTACAAACGATCCGGTGTGTTACGACAGAAAAATCGGTAAGCAAGGTTTGTCTTGCGAACTATATAAATGATCTGCAATAGCGTCGTATAACCTTTTTTCATAATAATTTTAGCGCAGCTGGATTAGACCAATCAATTATTCCAGTCCAATGCCTCAGATACGTATCTCGTGAACCTCGTTTTACAAGCAGAATTTCACGCAATGCTCAGCGCTAATTTCTTTTCCTCCATAACGCACAGATTCACGCAATAATAAGTCGTAGAGAGAAAAAAAAATGAAATAATCGCTTATCCATTAGATTTTCCGGTCCTTAATGGGCAAAAAACATTAAGTATATAAAACGTCAACAAGCTTGGAAATGAAAAATCGCACTCTCGGACAGTTGCGCGACGACGAGAAGCGTGGATTTGTTTATTGGGAACAGGTTCTAGACTCTCTCGCGCACTGCCTTTTATTAATCGTGAACGTGTGAGAGCGTCAAGGTTGCGGGGACTGCGTGCTCTTATAATGCGCCGCGAGAATCAACGGTCGAAAGACGTCTTTTACAACTGTTGTTGCTGCTAAGAATATAATATGTAAAAGGAACAAATACTGTGGAGAGATAAGAAGAAAGTGACTGCAGGTATTGTTTTTTCTCTTATTACCCAGTGGTTCACACGAAGATAAGTATATCTTTGTAGAATTTGATGAAATCTGATGAATTATGCTTATTTGGAAAATTACAATTACTGCTTAAATGACATTCATCAAATCAGACTCCTCCAAACATGTTTCCTTCCTCTGGAAAGAAGCAATTGCTAGTAAGCAATGCATTTGCAAACAATATTTACATTCTTTTTGAAGTTATCACTAATATATTTACGAAACTTTCCAGCGAATCTTAATTCAACAATGCCATGCGTTGACACAAAATAAATAAAGCCCTGTCTTCCTCGCAATCTGAATAAACCATCCATCTTGGCGTAATTTATCACTTGGAAAAATTACGCATTTCGGAAAATTCTCTTCCCAGGAAAAAAACATTGTACCACGTCAACGGAAGCGTCTAGTAATCCTTACCCAATAATCAGACGAAATACCTCGTTACCGATAACCCTGAATTGCGCGATTTCTCAAAAATTCCTTAAATAACGTACTTTTATACTCTAGAATAAACGACGGATCAACGTTCGCAAACTGCTGAATCATCCCGCGCTCGTTCACCTGCTGCTATACATCCGAGTCGTCCTCCTATAGAGCAACTTCTGGCGGATCGCAGGTAAACCGATACGTGTAATGCGTCACTTCATGGCGCGTATGTCGATTTGATCCGAAGCTTCGAGGCGCTACGGTTAAGTATTTAATTCTTTTGCTTTTGTTTATGTTGGATCGCTCGCTCGTTTACTTGAGGCAGGTCTCGAGATCGTCGTAGAGTGTATCTTGGCTGGTTCTCTGATGCACCGAGACTGGCAGAACGAGATTGCAAATTCTTCAGAATTTTGATGGGATGGCTTGTGTTGATTGTGCTTGATGAATCATCATTTTTATAAATCTTTTAAAATAGGTTTTACAACACAGCTATAGTAAAATATAATATATATAATAAGTTAACAAAATTGGAAGATTCAATTTGAAACTGGATCTATGGGGTCAACGCGAAAATATCGAGATCTAAAATACTACGTAATATTCAATACTAGACTGAACTAATTACTAAATTCGTACTGCACCTTTCACTCATCTATAACCCTATTAACAAAACAAAAAAAGCACTTCCTGCATCACACTCTACAAAAATTTCCTGATGATTGAAAAACTCCATTGCAAAACACTGGCTGACCCGCAGTAGCAGCGCACTAAGTACCCCACAATCTCCTACAAATGACGCCGATTTATACATAAGAATAGGCCCGATATCTGAGACCGATTACCGTGCGAAATCGATGATTTCAGTCGACCTGATGTATAGCACGCACATTGGTATCGTATAAATATAGTCATACGTGCGTGCGCGCACTTTCTAATGTTACATCAATGGCCGAGTGTGTCTCACGCGTCGACAAGTAAGATAATATATATCGAGAGGTATTGCGCGATAAAAAGGGTGCAGATACGCGTGCTCAGTGATAGTAGAGCTGAAGATTTATAAGGATGCTGACACCTGTGTAGTGAAAGCATATGGATGATGTGGACGCATGATTTTGATTGGAAGTTAATTTTGGGTTACATATGGGGTTCTAATTCTCTGTTTTTGTTGCAGGCAAGTGAGTTATATAGCGCAGCAGTTACGAGGAATTAAAAATTTACGGCATTCAATTGATAAAGATGGAAATGATATGCGAATCATTGATGCGTTAAAAAAGTTATTCTTGATTAATTCATAGACTTTCATTGTTAGACATTCATCAGACATTCGTTAGTTCCATTCATAAAGATCGTAAAATCTCAAGCAAACACAACTTTGAAAATCAGAATCTCACGCAATTGCTTCATCTCCCTCCAGCCATACGAGCTTACGAAAATCCGACAATTAATGAAGCAAGCTGCGAACATCGTCACTTTTATCATCGCCGTTATTCAGATCCGAACTTTTCCTCCTTATGTCCATTTTATTGGTGCACTTCAAGTGCCCCGAGAAGAAGTGTAAGTGGATCCTTGGAAAGTGTGATTTTCCACATACAAAAGAATTTGACGGATCCGCGGCCTTATAAACACCGAGGATATAATAAGAAGAACACTTTGCGAATCGAAAGTTATTACGGTAAGATCTGCGTCAAAGCTGGAGATGTCAGATCTACACCGCATTGTTGCAGCTAAAAGAAAAATAATATATTTAATATGTATGTCACACCGAGAAGTTTTTCGAGGCCGCAATCACACTAACTCTGGAAACTTTGATTAACACCAAATGAAAATTCATCGGCGATCCTCATCGGACTCTCAAATTTTAATGAAGCGCCACGGAATCACTGATGGAATAGTCAAGAAATCGCTTGGGTCTGCGGAGATTATACTCTACCTATACGGATGCAAATTCGAACGCGGACTTCATAATGTTCTGTATAGTTGAGAGGGTCACAAACTACTGCACGCGTGTGGAATATATTCAGTATTCTTATATCACATCGTTCTCTATGTTGTAGATTTTGTTTTAAAACAGAACCGCCTGGAAAAGTCACTGTGTAAGTTGTAGCCTTGAGACAGTTGACATTTTTTTTCTGTGTCTTGTGGTGATACTTAATTAATTAGATGCAAGAATATTCAACACTTTTTATATTTTTTACCAAACACAATGTATTTTTCTTGGATTTTGTTCACATTTAAAATACATGCGATGAATTATATAGACATGTTTTTATAATCTTAATCAAATGTTTCCTATCTATATTAGCCGCATGATAGATTACAATGATGAATAGCAAAAATATCTTTGACAAATTATAGCCCTCTGCTGAAATGAGAAATCTTTGTTAGCTTTACTACTAGTCGATTCATCTTGCAGTTTCTTTTTTTAAATTTGTTAATGCACAAAAACTATTATGTACATTAACTATTTGACCCGCAAGTTCCGACGCAATAAAAGTGGCTTTACCCCGGTCATTAAATTGCAGCTAACAAGTATAGTCTATAATTAACACATTTTTACGTCGCATAACGATTCATTTTTAACGCCATCTTTCAATAACGTCTCATCCAAGTGTCAACGAAGGACATAAATCTTCATCGTAAATTTATCGCAGAGAAGAATACTTTCCATAATACGGATTTCACGCCTCTCATCAAGCAGAAATTATCATTTTTCCAATCCACGACAAAAAGATAGGGACAAAAAACTTTGACGGTCCACTTACCTGATAAGTACCTAATTTTCCCATTATACGTCAAATAAACTAACGCAATTCCCTGCTTGACAATTAATTAATCATTCAAAAAAAAAATCCACATCTAACTCTTGATATAAAGTTATGATGCGCGCATTTAAAGCGTCAATCCGATCCAGCAATAAGTCAGCAAAAAGCACCCTCTACAAAAAGTGTAAACATCATCTAATATCTAAAACAGTAACCAACTAGCTCGCACAGTTATATATAGCCGATGCGTTGCTATCTCTCCTTTTTTGCGGAACGCGGACTTGCTCGAATTCCGGTTCAAGGACGCGCACTTCACCGCCGCCTCTTTTCCTTTTCTTCTTCTTTTCTGGGTCTACGTGCGCCTTTTCTCGCGTTTGCGACTTTTTTTTTTCCTCAACCTTGTAAGGACGAAAAAAGTCAAGCGCCGATGAGGAAAGACTTTGCTCAAGTTTTGCAAGGATCTTCTAATGGAAGTGATGATCATTCTTGGGGAATTAAACTAACGCTGACTATGGTAACAAAAAAATGTTAAGTTCGAGCAATGATGGATTCGTAATTAATAAGCGTGACTGCGATAATTGAGAACGGCAAAAAAGGATGTACGAGATAATATGCAGTGACCGTATAGATCATGAAAATCGATGTTCTCTCGACGCGCCAAAATTTATCGTTCAATTTGGTTTATCGAGGTGAAAAGTGGCTGTATATCATCGCTGTGTGTGTATATGTGATAATACTTTCGACTTTAATCATCTACTGCGAAAATTTATATATTCGCGCCCTAGTAACGAGCCAATCGCTGCACTTGGTTATAATATACGTATGAGCTTGAATTATTATTATGGAGGACAATGTGAATCATATACATATATAGTTTTCATTCGTATGCAAAGTAAAGGTCGACGTGGCATTGTTACAGTTTCTCAACGAGAGAATAGCAATAATTTGGACGTTTTAAAACGTCGATTCTTTAAGTCATCGCTGTCATTGCGTCACTAATTAAACTTCCAAATATTTCGACGATGAATTTTCATAGACGCCAGTCGTTTGTAATGCAATGGTAATTTGTATTTTCTTCATTTTTTCATTGTATTGCAACTAAATCATTGATGTGTCCATCACAGATCATCCATTATGTTTGATTGTAAAACAAAAAAAAGGAGGATGATTAAACAAGAGGGAAATTATAGGTTCATCGAAGAAGCAATCAGTCGAAACATTAATTAATCTCAAATATGTTTCGGTAACTAATCGCCAATCGATTCAAGAACACGAATTCAAGCCAAATCAAAATGCCAAAGTATTACGTATACATTAGTTGTGCGTATAGTATACGGCGGTAATGAACTTGATCAGAAATGTTAATGTTATATAAGGAAAGAAGTTTGAATATCGTGACTCGTGACTGACTCTATTGAGCAGAAAATGAATTCTACTATTACTAGCAAAACAACTCGAAACTACGCAGTGCACGAGCTGACATTTTTAGATCACTTGTTGATACATATATTCGATTATGCAGAGTTATGATTGGCATACGTTTACAAAAAGAGTTTTAAAGTGACGATTGTTGATTGTTAGGAATGCGGATTGGGTAACTGCATCAAGCCAGTGCCCATATAGCTATATAAAAGCCACGGATAAAAATTCTTGATTTAGTTACAAACTAGTTTCTAAAATTAACCGAATTATTAAAGAAAAAAAAATAATAATTACGTTAGATAACGCCTTAAGAATCAGAGTCAATGACTCGGGAAACGTCCCGATAAAACAGTTCGCACGAGATATGCTGCACGTAATGGATTTTCACGCATTCATTGGATGCCAGTCGCTCGTGTGCAATATATATTATTTTTCCTCGAGGCCATGCACCTCGAGCAAGAGCGTGAAACAAACTGTGGAAAAAGCTGCAATTGTAATTCGTGGAATTTCCATCAGTAATTTAGGGTAGATGTATATGTGGTCTGATTTTCGACGCATATTTTGCGCTGAATGAACTTCCAGATCCAAACAACATCATTACTTCTCTTTTTGGATCATATGAGAAAGCTTCGTTGTATTTTTGCGAGAAAACTGAAGAAGATAACTTATGCAGAGGTATGAAAATCACTGATGTACAGTAAATCTCTCTCGCAAATAACATTATAAAAGCTACAACTTTTTAAGAAAACAGAACTTTTTTCAAAATAAAGTTTAACATTCCCTTCAAATATCGCTCATTTTTAAGCAACCAATAAAATATACGCATTGCAAACTACTCAAATCATTAAAAAGAAAATTCTTCATCAAACTCCAGCTCTTTAAAAATCCCTTCACATACAGCCATCCATAGCCTACAGATACAGAGCATCAACGTCACGCGCAAAAACATCGAGTCCTTCAGAACGCAGCTATCTCGCGTATATACATGACAAGGTCGCTTCATCCTCTCTCATCCCTTCCTGCGTAATAAAATACTCCCGGCCCTTCGCTGACCTAATTGCGCACAATGCACTACCACATGCGATCAATCGACGAGTGCGCATCGACAATCTTGTTATACGCATACAATGTGTCGCAGCATTGGCCAGTGAATATTTAAAGGATTAAAGTTGCTGAGCAAAATTTTTTTAGCCTACTACTAGCTTGCTTGCGCGCGTTTTTCCTCCATTGTCGTAAGGTTAATTACTGTATTTTCTGGGATGACGGTGTTAGAGGGAGAGAGTTTCAAAAGTCAAGACATCAAGATTTGAAATACATTAATTTTTATTGTTCCAGTCTAAACTGATTTTGGCGATGCTAATGTGTTAGGCAAAAGAAAGTCGGATATGCAAGTTCGTATACAATTACATTGAAGCTATTCCATTGAAGAATCGCATATATAATGATTAAAAAAGAACAAAGGGACTGACACAAATTATGCAAAACTAAAAGCAAAGTGTCATCGTTCCTCGAAAATGATCAGCGCAACATCTCGAACATAATTTCAATTATAATCATCACAGCTGCTCCGCACGAAAATGACGGAGATAATTGCACTTTATGCGCGGCTTCTTTCCGCGTGAGATATCAAATTTTTAACTGGAAATAAGAAATAAGAAGAAGAAGAAGGACGTAAGTGACAATCAGTGCCAGAGACGAAAAAATTAGACGCAGGGAGAAAGAGAGTGAAGCAAGGCAAGGTCGTCGGATAATTTGGCTCGGAGTGCAGTGATATACGTTCGCGGAACATATATAAATGCGCGAAAATAATGCGGGGAAAATGTGGCACGAATATTTTTTGTTTTAGATACCGCGTGTCCTTCAGTTCACATGTGGATTGGATTAATTCTAGGAAGAAAAAATATCGTATACCGTGTACTGGGAAATTTAATGTGGCGACTATGAAAATAAAATTACGGATGAAAGAAAAAAGAAATAATACAGAGCGAGTCACTGAACTACTGCCGAAATTATAAAGCAGGTATTGTATGTGAATCAGACAGCAATAAACTACGGACCTCCCAAAGCCAAAAGTGCATACTTGCAACACGTAATCAAAAGTCATGCATAAGTATACAATGATGGATCAATGACGCACGTAGTGTAAATAGCACATATAAACCAGTTACATATAAATTTTTGCCTGTTTAAAAAATTCTATTACAATATACCCGATGAGTAAAATGAGTTAATCCAGATCCTAATGAAGATTCCAAATCCGTCTCCTTTTAATTGTGCTGCTCTAATATTCCTTATTAATCTTCTTCTTTAATATCATATGTGATACTAGTGTAACTGGCGTGTATTTGTAATGCTTAATTTTATGTTATTTTGTTTTGACGTGTATTAAAATACATATGTAAATTTTTTCTTGTACTGTTTGTGATACGAATGAAAGTGTACAATATAACTACGAAATGTGATAGCGAGATAAACTGACTGACTAATCTGTGATAAGATGTAATTG